>CAUYQG010000067.1:0-10961 GCA_963574415.1 Tarsius wallacei
TCCAGGTTTTTGTAAGGGTGTGGGGGATGGTTCGGCGTAGCCCAGCCTGTCGAGGTTGTTGGGGCCGTGAGCGGCAAATGAACTCATTTCTTGGCGACACATTTATAATACAAAAAAAAAAAAAAAAAAAAAAAAAAAAAAAACAACTTTGGATAAAGAGTAGTACTAATGCTGTTTGTACTTAAAAATATTTGAATTTATCTAATCAGCCAGATTCTGTTATAAAAAATAGATGGTTAACAAATTTAAACACCATGCTTTATGACAGGAACTGTGTGGAATCCAGAAAAATAGGAATCATAGTTCTTGTCCTCAGAGCACTGCCAACCTTGCTGTGGAACTAAGACATACACACGTGATAAAGCTGGAGAACAATGCAAGACAGCAGACTATTGAGTGCTAGGTTGTGTGGTGCAATAGTGGATGCCAAGGCCTTCCTACTCCCTTTTCTATGACAACTACAAGCATTATTTTTTAAAATGTTTTCTGTTAAGCTGCCAAAATTATCCAAACAGACTCAGAATAGCTGTTTAGACTCAGAATAACTTTATTATTATTATTTGAGTCAGAGTCTCATTCTGTCACCCAGGCCAGAGTGCAGTGGCACAATCATGGCTCACTGCAGCCTTGACCTTCTGGTCTCAGGTGATCCTTCTGCTTCAGCATCCCAAGTAGCTGGGACTACATGCTTATGCCACAAGCCCAACTAATTTTTTTTTGGTAGAGATGAAGTTTTGCTATGTTGCCCAGGTTGGTCTTGAACTACTAGGCTCAAGCAATCCTCTCACATCAGCCTCCCAGGGTGCTGGGATTACAGGTGTGAGCCACCAAGTCTGGCTTAGACTCAAAATACTTTAAAAATACATTTTTGAGACAGAGACTATTTGGACACAAATTAGACTATATTAATAATCTATTTTTTTATTTTGTTAGATAAGATAATCATTGCGCTTTGTTTTAACAAGTCCCTATCTATTAGAGAATTGACTGAAATAGTTCCAGTTGAAATAACATTATATCTGGAATTTTCTTTTAAATGGCCTTCCCCCTCAAAAAAAGAGAAAGAAATAAAGAAAGAAAAGAAAAGAAAAAAATATTGAAGTGGCCAGGTGCCATGGCTTATGCCTGTAATCCAGCATTTCAAGAGGCCAAGGCAGGAGGATCACCTGAGCCCAGGTGTTTGAGAACAATCTGGGAAACACAGCAAGACCCTGTCTTCAAAAAAGAAACAAAGAAAAATATGTTGAAAATAGAGGATTAATGAAGTAAGATTGGCAAAATGTTTATAATTGTTAAAGCCAGTTTATAAGAACATGGGGGTTTATTCTACTATTTTCTCTATTTCTATGTATGTTTGGAAGTTTCCATAATAATCTTTTTATTATTATTATTTTAGAGACAAAGTCTCGCTAGGTTGCCCAAGCTGGTCTCAAACTCCTGAGCTCAAGATCTTTCCACTTTGGTCTCCCAAAGTGCTGGAATCACAGGCATGAGCCACAGTGCCCAGCAGGGCATAACAATCCTTTCTCTTTTTTTTGAGTTGGAGTCTCACTCTGTTGCCAAGGCTGGAGTGCAGTGGCTTGCTCATGGCCACTGCAGCCTCGATTTGCTGGGCTCAGGTGATCCTTCCACCTCAGCCTTCCAAGTAACTGGAACTACAGGCATGCGCCACCACAACCAGCTAACGTTTGGGTTTATTGTAGAGATGAAGTTTTACCAAGTTGCCCAGGCTTGTCTCTAACCCGTGGGCTCAGACAATCTTCTCACCTTGGCCTCCCAAAATGCTGGGATTATAGGCATGAGCCACTGCGCCTGACATGACATAACAATCTTACAAAACATTTATTTCAGGTGCTAACTAAGGAATTATCAGTTCTTAAACACAAAAGTTGGATCATATTTATTATCAGCGATTTAGTTGTTGGTCAGTCAGTTATAGCTTTTGAGTCTACTTTGTACAGATCTCTTTTCTGAACACTAGGGAGACATATCAAGAAAAACAAAATCTTCCCTCAGAAATACTTTTGTCCAGACAGGAGACAGAATGCACTCTCATTTTATCATTCAACAAAAATTTATTCTCTATTAGGCACTGTAAGGAGTGACAGAGGATGATTTTTACAGTGCTGTATAGACAAACTGAATATATGGTAAAGTTGCAGGTAAAACAGAAGCCAAACTCAGTGACATTGATCAGCACAACTTCCTAAAATTAGCCAGAATATTTTGATTCATCCATTGAGCCAGATAGACTTTGTCTGATAGCTATCACATGCAGAACATGGTGATGGGCACTGTAGGAGATGAAAAAGTGTGTATTGGAGTCTCTACTTTCAGGGGGACTATCCCCATAAGAATAATAAGGGATCAAATGTGTCAAAGACAGAAAGCCTAATCAGAATTATAGGACAGACCACTTGGTGTGAATGGATGTAATTGGGAAAGGGTTGGCAGAGGATTTGGGGATAGAGTTGGCTCTTAAAGATATGGTAGAAAATAAATAGGCAAATATGAGAAGGGTGGTTTCTCTAGATAGAGAAATAATACAGAATAAAAAATATGTACGGTTTTCTTTGATTCAACAAAAGAGGAAATCTATTTTTCCAATCAATCTCACCTTTTAATTATGATCCCTGTGTCTTTCTTTTTACTCAAAGCCAAATGTCTTGAAAGAATAGTCTATACTGGTCACTCAGGCAACAGTCTCAAGTGTCGAGTTCATGAGATACTCTAATTCTAACTTGTTTGTTTATCCTCAGTCCACATAGTTCACCCATCCATCCTTGAACCCCTCTTCTTCCTTGCTTGCCATATTGATACTACACTTATTCTACCTCTCTGGCCATTCCTGGGCCTTATCTTCTTTAATGAATTTTAACAGTTATTTTAGAATAGTTTCAATTTTTTTTTTTGAGTTGGAGTCTCACTCCATTGCCCAGGCTGGAGTGCAGTGACACGCTCACGGCCACACCAGCATCGACCTGCTGGGCTCAGGTGATCCTTCCACCTCAACCTTCCAAGGCACATACTATCATGCCCGGCTAATATTTTGATTTATTGTAGAGATGAGGTCTTGCCAAATTTCCCAGGATGTTCTCGAACCCGTGGGCTCAGGCAATCCCCTCACCTCAGCCTCCCAAAGTGCTGGGATTACAGGCTTGAGCCATCATGCCGGGCCAGAATAGTTCCAAATTTACAGAAACATTGTGAAGGTGGTTCAGAGAGTTCCCATTTGCCCCATCCCCAGCCAGTTTTCCCTATTATTAAGATTTTACAACAGTGTGGTACATTTACTACAATTAAGAAAACCATATTGGTACATTATAACTAACCAACGTTTAAATTTTATTCAGATTTCCTTAGTTTTTTAATGTAATATCTTTTTTTTTCTGTTCTAGGATCCCATCTAGGATACTATATTACAATGAGGTGTCATATATCCTCAGATTCCTCTTGACTGTGGCAGGTTCTCAGACTTTCCTTGTTTTGATGACTTTGAAAGTATTGAGGAATGCAGGTCAGGTATTAATATTTTGTAGAATGTCCCTCTACTGAAAGTTGTCTGATGTTTTCATTGTGAATAGACTAGGTTCTGGGTTTTGAGAAGGAAAATCCTTGAGACAAATTGCCATTCTTTTTTTTAAATTTACATTTAAAAATTTTTAATTTTAAATATGTGGGGTGCAATTCAGGGTTAGGTATATAAATGTTCATTATGCAGGTACCTTTGTTGGTGTGGTGTGCCCCCCACCCCCAGCAGTTTCCCATTACTGCCAATCCTTTCTCATAGTTTTACGATAGTTGTTCAAAGTCCACTTATGAGTGAGAACATGTGATACTCGGTTCTTTGTTTCTGTGATAGATCACTCAGTATTATAACCTCTAAGTCCATTCAAGTTGCTGCGAAGTTCATAATTTTGTCCTTCTTTATAGATGTATAATATTCCATTGTGTATATATACCACATTTTTTTATCCAGTCCTCTTTCGATGGGCAGCATGGTTGGTTCTGTGTTTTTACTATTGTGAATAATGCTGCAGTAAACATGCGTGTGCAGATATCTTTTTCATAGAGTGATTTGAGTTCCTCCGAGTATATTCCTATATTAAAGGGACTTAATCAACATGATTGATCACAATTGTTGATTTTGATCACCTGGTTGAAGTAATGTTTTTTACCCTTTCCATCTTTGGAAAGATGCCACTCTGCTGATATCACACGTAAGGAGTGAGTAGTGGTACTCCACCTCCTTTTCGTGGAGTATCTACCTAAAGTATTTGAAATTCTTTTGCAGTGGAGATTTGGCTATTCTCCTTTATTCACTTATTTAATCATTCATTTATATCATTATGAACTCATGGATATCTCATTTATTCTTGGGCTGTAATTCAATATACAATGTATTTATTTTGTTGCTCAAACTGTTCCAGTCTTGGCTATTGGGAATTCTTTCAGTTGGCTCCTGCATCCCTTTGACATACTCTACCAATGTGATGTGTGTTGGCACTTCCTTACTCTCTGGCACCACAAGATGCTTCAGGATTACTTGTACAGTTTCTGCCCCATTCCTAGAATCAGTCACTTCTTTAAGAATTGCTGCTTCCTTTTATTAGGAATGGTCCTAAAACCCAAGATATGGACAATGGGTGTGCTCTATGGGTCTTGTTTACTTTCTTATTTTTCTCAGCCTTCCCTGTAAATCAGAGTTTCTTAACTGCCACACTATTAACATTTTGAGTTGTAAGTTTTTGTTGTTGTTGTGAGGGGCCGTCCTGTGCATTGTCTGATGCTTAGCAATATTCCTAGCCTCTACCCACTAGATACCAGTAGCACTCTTTTGGTTGTCTTAAACAAAATATCTCCAGACATTTTCAACTGTCTCCTGGGAGGCAAAATCATCCCCAGTTGAGAATTGCTACTCTAAATGTACTTGTTCCCCAGAATCTCACATTCCTGGTTCTCTTCTTTACTCACTATTTGTGTTATCCTTGGGCACATTTTGCCATTCATTTTGTTTTAACTATGACTTATAGTCTAGTGTCTTTCAAATATATATATTAAATTATTGATTTCTTTCATAAAGGCTGTTATATGTATCTCCATTTGGATGTCTTATAGTCCTATGGTTACCTCAAATTAAACATGTTCAAAGTGTATCCCATTGTTAGGAAATAATCCCAATCTCACAGAAAATAGCAAGCAATAACAAAACTCCACAGAAGATGACTGAGCAAGCAAGCAGTTTGGTTTGCCACAGTGCTGTAGGTGTCAAAGTTAAACAATGTGAATTGGTTTTTAGGAGAAGGGATTGGCAAATTATATCAGCCTGGAAAAATCTAACTCACCAACTGTTTTTGTATGTTAATAACTGTTTTTACATTTTAATGGTTAAAACAGTCACAAGAAGAATATTTCATGACATGTGAAAATTATATAATAAACAACTTTCAGTGTCCATAATAAAATTTTCATGTAACACATTCACACTCATTTGTTGTTTGTGGCTGCTTTCATGCTATAATGACAGAATTGAATAATTGTTACAGCTGGATTGTAAAGCCTAAAATATTTACTATCTGGCCCATGACAGAAAAGGTTTTCTGATCCCTGGGTCAGAGCAAAACAATTACTCACGGGACACAGTAAGCAGAAGGAGCATTCACATGGTAGTGCTTGTTCCCCATGATACCACATGGACTTACAGGCTCATTTGGTAGCTCTGCATGTAATAAGTTGCACCACAATCTAAGGAACTCAGGAATAAGGTCTCAGCACCTTTTGTAGCAAGCATTAAACAAGTCAGTGCATCACACCAGGGAACAAAATAGTTGCATGATAGTTACATGGTAGCTAATTGTCTAGCCCAAACCACTACCATCTCTCCTCTAGATTACTGCTGTAGTCTCCTAGCTAGACTCTCACTTTCACCTTTATGTACTCCATACAACAGTCACACAATAAGCACATTTGATCATGTAACATTCAATCTAAAGTAAATTTTAGAGGCAAATCGTTTGTGTTGAAACAAAGAGATATAGCCAGAAACCTAATTCTCTATTCCAATTATTTACTATGAGTTAGCAGTTTTAATAGTGACATCTATTTGCTGAACATTTTTTTTTTTTTTGAGTTGGAGTCTCACTCTGTCGCCCAGACTGGAGTGCAGTGGCCGCTCCCGACCACCGCAGCCTCGACCTGCTGGGCTCCGGCGATCCTTCCGCCTCAGCCTTCCAAGTAGCTGGAACTACAGGTGCACGCTACCACGCCCGGCTAATTTTTGATTTATTGTAGAGATGAGGTCTTGCCAAGTTGCCCAGGCGGGCCTCGAACATTTATTATGTGTTGGGTACTGTGCTAAGTGATATTTATGCATTGTCCTGTCAAATCCATATAACCTCTCAAGTAGATGTTATTATTAAAACCATTTTATTGGTGGGAAAACTGAAGGTAAAGAGGTCAGGTGACATAGGAAGTATGAAGCTGAGACTGGAACCCAGTATTCATTCTCATTCTCTCTCTCTCTCTCTCTCAGAAACAGAGTCTCTGTCACCCAAGCTAGAGGAGGTCATAGCTCACTATAGAACAGCCTCAAACTCTTGGGCTCAAACCATCTTCCTCCTTAGCCTCCTGAGTAGCTGGGGCTACAGGCATGGGCCACCATTCCCAACTGAGCCCAGTATTCTTTACTCCTTTGTTATACTTGAGATGAAAGTTGGACAACAGAAATCAGTTGGGTAGAAGAGTCTGGTTTGGGCTGAGAATGAAGAAGAGTTTTCTTTTAATGACTTCACTTCTACTAGGAGCTTATATTTAATATAAATGGAAATATGCTGTGAACCATTTTCTGGGGTTCAGTTTTCAATCTGGGATTACAATAGATTTCAGAAAAGGTGATGGCTCTCAGATGCCCTCGATTCCACCTTAATTGGGGAACCTAGCTAAATTGAAAGTAAGAAGACCTAGGAAAAAGAAAAGTTGCATTTCCAATCTAGAGATAAGGGCTTCAAACTTGCTTACTGCAGTTAGGTTTTAACAGCTAGAGACTAGGAAGCATTATATGTGAAAGTTCTAGTTTGGGTCTACTTTTTTTATTTTTGATGGATTGTGTTCTGTGATGTTTGTCTTAGGTAAAATACGTTGGGAAATGGATGCAGAGGTTGATTATTTCCTGTGGTTTCAAAATGTGGTTTTGAGAAGAGGTGGAGCTGCATCACTTGGGAACTTGTTAGAAATGCAAATCCTCAGGCTGCAGCCTGAGAATCAGAAATTCGGGGGTGGGGGGGCATAGTCTATTTCAATAAGCCCTCTAGGTGATTTTTGGAGTACAGTTTAAGAAAACCTGGTCTGAGCTATACTAGAAACAAAGACTTGTGTTTTTCTCCTGTTCTACTTATGAGGACAACTATGTTGTATAGATAATAAATTGTTTCCCTTCCTTCCTTCCTTCCTTCCTTCCTTCCTTCCTTCCTTCCTTCCTTCCTTCCTTTCTTTCTATCTCACTCTGTTCCCCTTGCTGCAGTGCAGTGGTACGATCATCATGGCTCTCCTCAGCCTTCACCTGCTAGACTCTGGCAATCCTTCCGCCTTAGCCTTCTAAGTAGCTACAACTGCAGGTGTGTGCCTCATGCCTGGTTAATTTATTATTATTTGAAAAAATTTATCATAAAGACAAAGTCTTGCTAATTTGCCCAGGCCAGTCTAGAATCTCTGGGATCATACAATCCTCTTGCCTGTGCCTCCAAGTGTGCTGGAATTACAGGCATGAGTCACCACACCTGGCTTACTGAATTTGTTAATAGACATTTGTTGTGGGTAATTGGGAGATGAGTGATCTTCAGAAAAGAAAAAGTCTCTTCTCTCAGTTTCAAAGTCTTGCTCTCAAGAAACTTATAAATCATCCCTCCAGGACTGAGTGGAAAGACAATAATGTGGTACAACCCTGATGTATGCTAAAATTTGAGAATCACTACTTTAATATGTTAGCCAACAATTCCAGTAGCTGCCACGAAGTGGATGATGTCAAATTAGGCTTCTGTGTCTGGTACAATTATAAAGTTTACCCACACAGAGCCAATTAAAAACAGTAAAAATTAGGAATTTATGTTCCTCTGCTTTTTCTACAAAAACTTTACTGTCACTAAAATTTTTGTGTATTTATATAATGAAAAAAGCAAATTGCAGAAAATCTGTATAGTGTTATCATATTAAAAAAACAAAAAAGTCCTTTGTATTTGCTTGTTTCCATATGCATAGAAGTACACAGCAAACCCTTAACAGTGGCTCCTGGGAAAAATGGGGTTTAATGCAGCAGTTACTTTCACACTTCACTTTATACATCTATTTTTTAATTTTTCCCAATGAATATGTAGTATTTATAAAATATTTTTTGAAGCTTGTCCACAGCTGAAGTAATTTTTTTGTTTGTTTTTTTGAGTCTGAGTCTCAATCTGTCACCCAGGCTGGAATGCAGTGGCATGATCATGACTTACCACAACCTCAATCTCCTGAGCTCAGGTGATCCTTCCACCTCAGCCTCCCAAGTAGCTGGGACTACAGACGAGTACCACCATGCCTGGCTAGTTTTTGGATTTTTTTTTGTAGAGAGAAGGTCTCACCATGTTGCCCAGGCTAGTCTCAAACTCCTAGCCTCAAGCGATTTTCCTTCTTTGGCCTCTTAAAGTGCTGGGATTACAGGCATGAGCGACTGCACCCAGCCTAAAATGTTTTTTAATGGACCAGTTTTATTATTAAAAAAGTAATACCCACTTGATAAATAATTCAGATAGTACAAAAAGGTAGGCAGTGTTCACAAAGGTTCTTAAATTTTTAGATTTAAACATGTGAAAATGCTTATTTATTTTATAAACAATAATAGCCCATGTATAGAGTGTGAAATATAATGCTTCTAAACATCAAAGTGTGCTATGGAAATTATATCTTAAATTAGAATGAAAACAGACTTGCACACAAGGGGGAACAAAACAGGGTAAACATTGAACATTAATTATGTCAAGTTGGTATTTATCTAGATATATAATATGTATAAAATAAAAAAAATTACCACCTCCTTAGGCTAGCCTCATTTTAAATCAAGCTCAAATATGATTAATTGCCTTAAATAAAGCTCGGTGTTTCTTTCCATGCTCAAGAAAATCACTCAAAGATTTTGATTGAGAAGAACACAAATCACTCTATAAAAAAGACACCTGCACATGTATGTTTACTGTACTCAGCTACACTGCTTCCAGGCACTGAAAAGGTCTGCACTGTGTATTTCCTGACAAGAGCTGGCAGTTTTCTTCAGCTACTACTTTATTTAACAATCACTGATGGTAAAATCTTCAAGCTTTTCCTCCCCCTCTCTCCTACAGGTGTCAAGGGCTGTTAACGATCTCTTCTCCCCTTTCTGGAAACAATTCCCTTTCTTAGTGCTTCTAATTAGATTTGGAGGACAGTGGCAATTCTTTGCCTACTTTTCTCTAATATTTAGAGTCAAAAGGGCACCTTTGTTTTCTCCCTGTTGTGTTTATTTTCCTTCTAAATGCCTGGCCCTCTAACCAGGCAAAAGCTCCTTGTGAAGACCAAGTTACTAGCTCATTCAATTGACTTCTCTTCTTTTAGATGAATGATTTATATCCATAGAAAATGGGTTCATTACCATAATGCTTCAGGTTGAATATTGTACAACCTGCTAAAGATCCCTATTAGCCCTATTATTAATGCAGACTGTGTTTAAAACATGCTTTGACCTTTCCCCTCAAAATGTTTTAAAACACATTTAAATATGACGGGCCAGTTTTATTCAAACAGTAATGCAGTCCTTTCTTCGGTAGCACATGTGCAAAATCTGGAACGATATAGAGAAAATTAGAAGAACAAGCATGGCATGTCAATTCATAAAGAATATCATATATTCTTTTTTCTTTATTGGAACAGAAAGTGTCTATCCTAAATCAATCAGTTAGCATCACATGCAATGTTAAAACACTATAGATGTATTCCTGTTAAAATCAGGAACAAGATAAGAAGACTTGTTAATTTTTAAAATTCCATAGCCAGTGAAATAAAGCAGGAAACAGAAATAAGAGCCATCACTACTAAAAATCAGGAGACACAATTAATATCTGCAAATTAGATGATTTCATAAACCAAAAGAATCTAAATGAAATACATTTAGAATGAGAGTTTAAAAGTTTAAAAGTTTCTCTATATCGTTCCAGATTTTGCACATGTGTTACCGAAGAAAGGACTGCATTACTGTTTTCCTAAACATTTTAGTAACCAGTTAGAAAGCACAATGGAGAGCTCATTTGCTGTAACACCAAAACATAAAAAATACTTAGGCATAACCTCAGCAAGAAGTGTATAGGACCTATATGAAAAAAATGACAAAACTTTACAAAGAACTCCTGAAACATAAATGAAAAGACAAAATTTGTAAATTGTTAATTTCTCTGATATTGCTTTAATAGAATTTACAAGAAAAATCCCAGAGATTATTTTCATACCTTAATGAAATGATTTTAAACTCTGTCTTAAAGAATATATAACCAAGAATATACCCGGAAGAACTCAAATCACTCTATAAAAACACGTATGTTTATCACAGCATTGTTCACAATAACAAGAACATGGAACCAACTGTGTTGCCCTTCAAAAGAGGACTGGATTTAAAAAAAAGTGGTACCTATACACAATGGAATATTATGCAGCCATAAAGAAGAACACAATCATGAACTTCGCAGCAACCTGGATGGAATTAGAGTTTATACTGAGTGATCTCTCACAGAAACAAAGAGCTGAGTATCACATGTTCTCACTCATAAGTGGATCTTGAACAAGTACCCTAATACTATAAGAAAAGGATTGACAGCAGCGGGAAACTGCGGGTGGGGGGGTAGATTTGATAGTAGCCGATATCTGCCTGGAGTAGGGGGGGCACACCTCATCAACAAGGGTAC
>CAUYQG010000077.1:0-14142 GCA_963574415.1 Tarsius wallacei
CGTTGGAGCTCCAAGCTGAGTACACAGTCAATCACAGGCAGATATTCAATAAATACTGTTTGTTTGAATAAATGATGTGTGTGTGTGTGTGTGTGTGTGTGTGTGTGTGTGTAAGAGAGACCATTTGGGGGAGACAGAACTGTAATGCTACCCCCTTCCAGGCATGAAGGGTCTCGAATGCCTGCCCTGACATGTGGCTCGCAGGCTTATGAGTACAAGAGAGTAAACTTCTTGGAGCAAAGGAGTGACATGGTAGTTTGTGGGCTTTCAGGAGATTCCCTTGAGGTGGGTAAGGCAGGAAAGAGGGCAGGGGGGCAACACAGGATACAAGGAGGTCATCAGTAGAAATCAGACACTTGAATGTAGAGAGAATTTTACAAGAGGAGCTGCTGGGGAAATTCTGTGACCCGATGGTCCTTCCTCAGCATAGACTGCTGCTAAAAACACAAAGGCATGCAAGGCCATAATGCGATGCTGGGCTTTTTACTCAGATAGGAACTGAAATCAAAATGAGTGTTCCTGCCTCAGTGTGGTCACTTTAGGAAGCTATTCAAAGTCTTTGGTGGGAAAAGATGTGCCAAAATAAGATGACCACATTCCTCTCTGTGACTCTATAGCAGATTAAAGATGGACACGGATTCTTCGACCTCCACCCGGGGACAGGTAGGGTCTGTGCCTTCTCCTCTTAAAGAAGACTCCTCTTCTTTGTGACTGCTTGGGCGAGTAGAATATGGCAGTGGTGACCTATTCCAGTGACCAGGTCGAGCAGTTTCCACTTCCTGCCCCCAGAACACTCGCTGGGGGGGAAGCCAGACACCAGTGAAGACTCCTCCCTAACTTTAGTTCACCGTGCACTGAGGAAGCCCAAGCTAGCCATGTAGAAATTGTTGGGGCCCAGAAGTGAATACTCCACAATATGGCGCTTTGACATGCTGAACTAAAGAAGAAGCTGCAAGGTCTCTCTGACCTTCTCCCTCTCCTGGTCTCCAAATCCTCTGTTTGTCCCAAAGTACAGGATTAAGTGCTCCGACATTTTCTTATCTGCCTAAAGTCACGATGTACCCCAAAGAAAATGATTACCTTTGGTCCAATCTCTGAGTTTTCATTAACGGAATGCATATTAAAGGAAGGAAGACAGAAGTCTGTTAACCTGGAAAGACTTTTGTCACCAACCATCGTCTGCTCTGTGAGCCCAAGAGAATTTTTCCCAGGCTACTTTATGTTCTTTAAGCCCACTGAATTCCCCTAAAAATCATTTACTGTCCTCCTAACATCACCCACACTTCCCTGTATCCCTTTTCCCTAAAGAGGGGGGCATAGAAACAACCGTGCTCCATGGGGATATCGGATAACCACTGTTAAAAGAAATAACACCATGTACACATTAATAACTTTGTATGCCTTTTCTCCAATTCATCCGCCTTTTATGAGTTGATTTTTCAGCACATTTTCAAAGGATGAAGGGGACGTTTTCTCTTGGGCCCCACAGAAAAGAAAAATACATGGAATGAGAGCTGCCAGCCAGGCAGCCCTGAGCTCTTCCAGCTCTCCCAGCCCAGGCACCAAACGTGAGGTGTGAAGATGACATCATGGATGCCCAGCCCTACTGAGCTCCCATGTAATTCCATTCCCCAGCCAACATCTGCCTGCAAGCCTTATGGGAAAACCAGTGGAGCCCAGTCAACTCACGGAATAATGAGCTGTTGCTGTGTTCTAAAACACTAAGTTTGAAGGTGATTTGTTACATCAGAGATCATTGGAACGGGCTCTAATGAGAATGCCAAACAAGTTCCAAAAGTGCTTCCAAAAACTGCAGTATTTTGAGATAAGGATCTCGCATCCCAGAGGGATTCTACAAAAAGCCACGTTCACCTACATGTATAATTGTGACTTTAAAAAAAGTGTTCATCTCAGTTTGTATTCACACGAAAGCAATGCTATAGATTTCACATGCAGTCATAAATCAAACTTACATATCCAGAATACGCTTTAACGAGAACCACTGATGCCAAAAGGTGAGCATAAAATAAATAACACCAGCAGTTCACTTGCCATATGCCAAAATGTGTTTAGCATTTGTCCAGGATTATTTCATTTGGCCTTTCCAGCACCTAATTAGGTAGGACATCTTGCTACACCCACTTTCTAGATGTGGATCCCGAGGTCCAGAGAGATTTAGAAACTTGCACCAAAGCACAGAGATAGCAACCAGCAGGTATTGCACTCAAATACATCTGCTTGCTTCTAGGGCTCACGCTTTTTACTCTAAGGTCTGGTCCATCTGATCATACCAACCTGAGGCTATGCTTTCTAAATTAGGCTCCTCAAATGATCTGTGGTAGAGGTTGATTTTTTTTACTGAAGCTGTCACTGTCTGATATTTTTGTATTTCCATGTCGGAATGTCTTGGCATGGCCCAACTGCTGTAAAACCGCCTACTTACATGTTCTGTATGCATCTCAGCGTGAACTGGTAATGAACAGGTTGTGGACCTTCATAGTCTGGGCCTAGACTTTGAGTAGCATTCTTCTACATGATTTGTCTAAACTCTCCATTACAATGCTTCCAGCTGTAATACACATCACAAAGGTCAAGAGGCTATTTCTGATATTTCAAGATTTCTACTCAAAATTGGAAGATTACCCTTAATAATAGTTATTCTGTTTCCATCCCAACTGGGTGCCCTGCAATGCAATTCGGATACTACCAGGAGTTAGTGGAGATCCCATGAGTTACAAGCACAGCCCTCCACAGGACTGCCCCCACGTCAGATTACAGCTGTGTGTGGGGTCCCCAGGCCATCCACACTTCCTCCTGTCCAGCTACCGTCACCAGGTTCCTACGACACTCTCCAGGTTTGATCATTTTCTAGCATGACTAACAGAAGTCAGGAACGTGCTATGTTTATGGTTACAGTTTTATTGTGAAGGGTGCATGCATAGGGTGAGATCTGGAAGGAATGCAGTTTCCAACACCCTTTCTCTGTGGATTCCAAGTATGTCACCTTCCTGGCACATCAATGTGTTCATGAACCAGAAAGCTTCACTGAGTCCGAGGGCCTAGGGTTTTTTGTTTTGTTTGTTTGTTTGTTGAGACAGGGTCTCACTCTGTCACCCAGGCTGGAGTGCAGTGACACAATCATAGCTCACTACAGCCTCAAACTCCTGCCCTCAAGCAATCCTCCTGCTTCAACCTCCCAAGTAGCTGGGGCTACAGGCACATGCCACCATGCCTGGTTTTTTGCTCAGGCTGGTCTCGATCTCCTGGCCTCAAGTGATCCTTTCCCCCTGGCCTCCCAAAGTGTTGGGATTATAGGCATGATCCACCACACCCAGCCTCGTATCTATGGGTTTCATTAGACAAGCATGGTTGATTAAATCATTGCCCAGGTGATTGAACTCCATCTCCAGTCCTCATCTTTTCACTGGAGGTCAAGGGGCCCAAAGTCCCAACCCTGTAATTTCACCAGGTTGGTCTTTCTGGTGACCAGAGCCCAACCTGAAGCTATCTAGGGTCAGAAAGTGAGTTGTCTCATGAGCATAACTGAGGAAGTCCTGTCACTCAGGAAGTTCCACACCTGGAAGACCAAGGCTGCAGCAGCTAATTTAAAAGGCAGTCTTTCTGCTTCTGGTGGGGAATCATTGTGACCTGGTTTCTCTGAATGGAGCAACAGGTCTGGTGGGTGAATGAAAAATGAGAAACAAGGTTTCTGATTTCAGCATCTGCTCCAGAGGATATTTTTAAAACACAGAGGCAAAGATGGGGTGTGTGCAGAGTGGTGGAAAGAGAAACAATGAAAAAAAATAGCCTTGAGCTGTTGGTTGAGAAGGGCTAGAAACTCCTAGCCTGGGAGGCTGAAGGAAAACGCTCCTTCTTCAGATGAAGTAACCTTGCCTTAGTTGGATAAATCAAGAAACCACGGGAACTGAGCTGAGAAGGCAAGCCTGCCAAATTTCAGGGCAGGATTCTGATGATCAGATGTACAATTAAATAGTTCAAACTTAGTCATTCAAACTTAAAGCTGTTGGAACTCTAAATTATCCTGAGCCTTGGGAGGGATGTGGCTATGTAGCCTGAGTCATGTGGCATGCAGCTGCGACTTCTGCCTTTTTTTCCCTGAAAATAGTTAAGAAGACCAGGTGGCACCCGAGATAACACTTCCTCAGATCACTGTCCCTCCTAACAGAGTAACAAAGTAATATTCCTCAGACTAAAACAACCTGTAATCAATCAATTGCCGTGGTGCAGGCACCCGGTCTCATATAGAAAATGTCCTTGCTGTACTGTCCCCGTCTTTGACGACAGAAAGGAAACCTTCATTTCACTTTAGAAACTGTATGGTGGGTGTGTCTTGGCAGTATGACTCAAACACACCCTGAGAATGACCCTATGTTCCTGGGTGACCATGTGTTCAGTGTTCCTAGGTACGGACTATGGGAATGGCCAGCTCAGATGTTTATGCCATATCTGTGAAGAATGTCTGGATTCTGGCCCGTTCCTTGGGATGCCGGGCGTGCAAGGGACCAAGGCCCTTTGTTTTGGACTAGGTGGAGGTCGCCACGTGAAAGTCACCATATAATTAGCACGCTTGCCAACACATTAGTGAGTTTTTTTTTTTGGTTCAGTCAGTCATCCCTGGACACCCTGAGTGTAAGTCTCCAATAAACCCTGTGTCTCACCCGCTGTCTCTGGGTCGCTTTTCGGCCTCTCCGGCTCTGTGCTATTCTTGTTGGACTCACAGGGGTCCTGCAATGGAAACAGGGCATTTGTTTGGAGGCAGTGCTTTCTCAGTGGCTATCCTCAGGCTCTGCACTCAAATAAGCTCCGTATTTAATCACATTTTCTAAACCTCTTATTTAAGGTTGACACGGACATAGCCTTCCTTACATGAAAATGCCTTGCACCTGCCTGGAGAGATGGGACGTCTCCATCCATGAAAGGGAGAGATAAGAGCAAGAGGATGTCAGGGGACACAAGGGAAGGGAAGGAGCCTGGCAGGATTAGGGGGGCTGCCTCGGGACAAGGACCCCGCGGCAGTTTGTTCTGTCTGCCTGGTGTGCTGGGAAGTAGAAAGACGTAGGATTTGTAAGGCCCTCTGAGCACTGTGAAAGGAGTAGGTATCTCGAGGCGAAGAGATGATTCCTAGTTAGGTAAGACACAAGAGGGTCCTGATGCACAGTGATAATAGACAGGAGCAGGCTCCCCGCCTCGACTTGTGATTAGGCTTCAGCTTTTAATAATCCAAAAGCCTTCCCTGCACCTTCCGTAGCTGCATACCTTCTGTTGCCCATTAAGGGAGCATTGTCCAAGATTAAGTCTCAAGGCAATGTCAGATCTCTGCTCGCAGCATGGTACATCACATTGGCGTCTCAGTCGTTAGCTCACTGGTCACAAACCCAGGGGAGAGACAGGTGGGGGACATCATCAGTGGGATAGCCCGGATCCTTCTTTTCCTCGAAATGACCGTATAGCTTCATCGAAAGGAAGGTTTGGCTAAGCAACGGAAAGCACGTTTCTTTCCTCTGATATAGTGCATCCGAAATATTATAATGATATAGCATCGACAAGGTCGTCTGTAATACTCACTGCTGTGTCTCATCATTAGCTGGCGTGATGAAAACGGCACCAGGAGGATACAAGAGGCCCACCAAGCAAATCATCTGTCCCCAGGAGCCAGTGGAAAAATGCTTCCTAATCACACCTTTCCTGTGCTTTGCTGGGGATGGATTAAGTGATGGGCGTGGCTGAGGTCCCGCCAGCCTTCCCCTGGGAAGAGCACTGACAAGATGCTCATGCCGGTTGCTTGCGGTGTGGCTGTCTTCTCCTTTCAGTGGTGATTCCAACATTATTCCCCAGCAGCGCAAAGGTTGAAATCCCCAGTGCACGTCCTCTGCCTATTTGAACTACTTTTTTTCCTCCCTACCCTTTCTCCCATGCCCTTTCTAGCCAGGTCTTCGGGGAGCTTCTATTTTTGCAGGTAAAATCAAAAGTGCCCCACTGCTGGAAATGACTGTGATTGTTTTGCTCACCCAGGAAGGTCAGTGGCCATCTCTTTGACACTAATTCCCAAACAAAGAAACGAGTCGCATTTCTTATGGATATCCAAACTAGTACAAAGAGTGTTTAAATTCCCTTTCAAACTGTTCTGAGAGAAATCATATTTTTCAAAGGGCACCATTTATCACAAGCTGTCAGATGAAATTATGAAATATAAACACTGCCTCCGAGGAACGTTGCAATGCAGCTTAGGGTTAATGCAGCTAACTTCTTATTTTGTTCGAGGGCAAAGAGATGTTAATTCTAGGCCTTGCCACTTTAATGATGTCCCCCCTCAGCCCCGCGGTCGACAAACTTTATCGCCCCGCGGTCGACAAACTTTATCGCCAATTTTTTGAATGGAGAGTACTTTTTGAACACGCTGTGATGGATGTGTCTGCTACAACCGCCAGTTGGCCAGCTTTTCCGCAGGTCTGAGAAACACGTCCTTTTTTGATGTTGGAGAGTCATCTGGACTAATCTTAAGCCTGAGTATTTATTTTAATGTTGAAACAGTAAAGGAGATATAGCGTGTGAGCTTTCGTGAGGCACTCGTGTATCTTAATAGCCTTCAGGAGTCATTTTCTTTCCAGCATTAATTTTTAAAAATTAGCTCTTGTCACATATCCCAGGAAACACTCAGTCTGCAGGAAAGAGGAAGATCGCTCCCGCAGCTGGAATTCTCTGATCTCTTAACACCCTCCTCAGCTCCTTTTACAAATGGGTCCTCTTCTTTTTTTTTTTTTTTTTGTAAATGTAAGAGCCTCCAGACCGCTAGATGGAGAAGCCAAGGACTCACTCCCAAACTCATCCTCGCGCTAGTCCCAGTCCATTCTTAGGCGAATGGCCAGAAAGGCAGAAAGAAAAAGGTCAGCCAGTCCAGTTGGGGCCCGGGCAAGAGAAGGAAGCCCCACTTTGTAAGACGCTTGTCCCTGCAGGATTCCCAGGCTCTGTCTAGGAAGGGCAGCCCCCCTGCAGGTGGTACCCCCTCTCCGCGAAGCGATCCTCCAACTCCAGAATGGCGGTGGCAACCCTTGTGCTAGGAAGGGCCCAGCGAGGGCTGGCAGACCCCGACAAGCTCAGCTGGCCAAGGCGTGACCTTGAAACCTTGCAGTCAGGCTTCCCTGGGGAACACCAAATGTTTAAGCAACCTACAACAGGGAGACCTGTGGCTGCTCCCTGCAGGCGGGAACCACCTCTTACTCAGTCTTGTGTTCCCGACAGCCAAAGTGGGCTTGCGTGGAAAGTTCCCAATAAATATTTGTGAAATAAAAGAACTGCATGGCTGGAATTAATAAAGCAGGCTGGGGAGTGGGCTGCAATGGAATTGCTTCCCCGGGGCCTCTGGCGGGTGGAGGTGGGGTGTTGAGGAAGGAGGATGAGCCCATCTGCAGGGTGTCTCAGCCTGGAGTGTCTGGGGAACTGCAGGCAAAGAGAGGGCAGGGCTGCTGTGAGCCAGGCCTGTGTCACTAGCAGCAGTCAACACAGGAGTTGAGAGCTGGAGGTGGCCACTGGCCAAGCGTGTGCTGAGCATTGCACTGAGCCCCTCACACACACTATCTCATCTAAACTCCTCATCTCAGTTTAACCTTGACCGCAAACTCCTTCGTAAACATTATTCTTCTCATGAGGTCCACAAATAAACTGAGACTCCAATTTATTCCCTTCTGGTTCATTGTCCCGAAGTCTCGGTCTTTTCTCTACGAAATTGTGAAGCCTGAAAAAAGTGCTGGGTGCCACTCAAGTTTCAAGAAGATTTTTGTCTTTCTGCCACTTCCTACACCTAAGCGACCCACAACGGGGAGGCCTGGAGGCTCCCTGAAGGCGGAAACCACATCTTGTCATCACGAATTGCTACGCCTAATTTCAGCCCGGCTCCCTAAATTATTACCAGCCCAAGTGATGTGGTCACATTCCTGTTTTTGTTCGCTGGAGTTTACTGGTTTTTCCCAGTTGGGCTCCGAATCCACACCTCCACATGCTTGGCATTCACTAGAGAAGGCTCAGGCTTGGGACACCCACCAAGTGGAATGTGCTTCGCAGGAATGGGCTTTAACATATCTGGTGTGAAGGCCCGTGATGGCAGGAGCTTGCCGTCTTGGGAGGAAGACAACGATGCTGACCGCTTTGTTGCTCAGTCCCGGAACTGCTGAATGTCTAAGGAGCAATACGGATGAAAGCCATCTTGAGGGCTTCAAAGGGGGGGGAGGTCTAGCGTTGGACTCTGAGGGACACATCGGTATGGAAGGGAGTCGATGATTTCAAGCCAGTGGGACACCTGAGCCAAGTGTGCCTGGGACGAGAACATGCAGGCTGGACGGGCTGCTGGTGGACTCGGGCCAGACGGCGGTGAGGTGCTCTTACAAAATGATGGTATTATCTTTCTGGGTCAGATAATTCCAGCAGTATGGGGTTTTGCTCAAGAGGCAGGGCAGATGGGAAATAGTTTAAACAGCAAAGACTCACATATGTGAGTCACTCTGGGCAGCTTCCAGTGGAGGCAGGGGGAGGAGGACATGAGTCCAGGCGTCTATCACTGCTTGTGCACTGACAATACAAGCTGTCTACTGGTAGGGTCGGCTGGCTTCCTGAAACGCATGTGTCTGCTTTGGACACGGTGATCTGTTGATTTTACAATCCCTAGGACTCAAATATTTATACCTTATGCCAATAATGAGCCAAGGCTCATGACTGGAGCTGTAGATTTGCTGCAGCACTGTCGTCTAATCATCAAGGGGGGTGGAGTGCTGCACACCTGCCATGGAAACTGGAGTGGTTCACGTGGATTCCTAAAATGTCAACGGAATGGGGGCTGGCAGGTAGCCCTTCCAGGGAGGCTTCTGTACCAGTGGAGGCTACCATTTCTCAGGAAAGCCATGTAGGTTGCTCCCGTTCTGGCTGGAGAGGGATCCAGGGCATCACTGGGCGGGCAGTGGATGAGCATGTGATGATGAGGGAATGTGGGTGCCACTCAGGTGGCGAGGCAGGGCCACCATCCCTGGCCTAGACACTGGGTGACGCAGAGCAAGATGACACTACTTATAACGGGGAGTACAGGCAATGTACGGTTGACCAGAAAGCCCTGTGGTCAGGCAGCCTGTCATTCGCTGTGTCATTCTGGACATGCTCAATTTTGAGTGAGCCTCAGTTTCATCCCAGGGGAGTCGTAAGAAAGCCTAGGTCATCACTACCCTTTGAGATGAATAAATTAAGTTGATGTGTTCAACACAGTGCCTGACCCAAAGTGAGAGTGCGTAAGAATTATTTTTCAGTTTAGGTTTTGAAATTCTATGAAGTGGAAAAAGCAGTGCAACAAGCATGGATTTTACTGTATGAGTATCGGCACCATGTGTATATATTTGACAGCGTACCTGCAGGCCCCCCTCTTTTTAAATGACTGTACATTGACATGTCCTAGATAAACACTAGTGCTTGGCTCAAGCTAATAAGCACTAAATAAGCTCTGCCCAAATGCTCTGGTATTTCAGTCACAAAATCACCCTGCTATGATCTGAGTGCCTGGTATTTTCTAATGGGTTCGTTGTGCAAATCGCCTTCTAATAATTTATGCTGCTACGATTCAACAAATATTTATTACGTGTAACATAATGTTGGATATCATCGCATGATGCCTTGCTTTTGGAGAACTGACTTAGTTCTTGGGAAAGTAAGATTTAAATTCTTGAGTAATAAAAGAGTGAACGGAAAGAGTGCTATAGATGCCAATTCTGAAATCTCTCTTCAGTCCAAACCGTGGGGTCTCTCACAGGAACCCCAAGAAGAAAGGGTGCCTAGGAACACCCATTCAGAAGACTTCAAAGGCCCCATGTGGCATCTGTTTCTCCCACTGGGAAGAGACTGTTTTATGTGGCAAGAGCTATATTAGAAGAAAGAAAAGAGAGGAAAAATTAAATCTCTCAGCACCCTCTCTATGGGTAAATTTCAAGTGTAACGGCTGAGGGAAAAACAGAGGTTGCAAACACGTTGAACTGGGCCATTTATGTGAAATGCTTAAACGCAAAGGATAAACTTTACCTAGCAGCTGCCTCTGAGGAGGGAGGAAAGAGATTTGGCTGGGCGGAAGGGGGAAGCTTGGATCATTACTAAAATATTTCTTTTCTTCTAAAGAAGAAAACAGAATATAGCAAAATGTTAGTATCTATTAATCTAGGCACACAAACATCCTTATTATATTAATTTATATAATACACTAATGATATTAGTTTCTTTTACCACACATTTTAAATGTTTAAACTTTTAAACGATAACAAAAATTGTAAAAATAAAGTTGTGATAAAAGTTGTGAAATGTTATAAAAATAAGCAAGATAGATCATTAATTGTTTATATTTACATCTCTACTTCAAACCCCCCAGGCAATAATCCCTGCTAATCTAGTAACACAAAACATAGATCTCACATTTTATACTGAACTCCAGATTTAGTCCAAGCTTCTATGGATAACATCATCAGGCAGGAAAATCACTGAAGACTACAGCAGTTGATGAAAAGTGTGGAGGAGCACTGAGTTTACAGTGGAAGAAGGAGTCCGGTTCCGAATCTCACATCCACGTGAACTCGAGCATGATTCTTTACCTTTTTGAGTTGGTTTCATCTTTTGTAAAATAAAGATAGTCCCGACCAAATAGAGTTGTTACAGATGAACATATATTAAATGAGAAAATGCAAATAATGCATTGTCACTCCCATAAATAACAGGCATCGAAACTTCCCAGCTCTGCTGTGTGCCTGCAAGCTCTGCTAAGCCCTCACATCTGCCACCGTGACTCCCAACTGCCTGGGACAATAGAATCTCTCCTAGCCTTCCTCGCTCCGGGTCAACGGACACCCTAAGAGTAACATCTCTGGCTTCCTGCTCTATCCTTTAATCCTTCCTACAAGAAAGGAGTCCCTAATCTACAGAGAGACATCTACCAAGCTGTCCCCCAAATGGGTTTGCCCACAGTGCAGATTGTATGTGCAAGGTAAATGGGAGAATTGGTCATCCAATCTGTTCTTCACTTGCAGGCCATACTCTTTGCATGGCTTTGTCACTAACACACCGTCTGATATTCATGGCACTGTCTGAGATGCCGTGCAGTTACTATCTGAGTCTTCCTCAAATCCTATGACCAGGAACTACAGTCTAGCCCCTTTAATGGATGAGAAACATGAGTCACAGCGAGGCAACTTAAAAGCACCACTTGCAAATGTGTGGTGGAGCTAGGACAGGACCTGGGATCACTCCAGGCCGTCAAAGTGGGGACAAAAATGACATTTGCTCTCCTTACCTCCCAGTGTTGTTGAGAATAACCAAAGAAAAAGTGCATTTGCAAGATAACGTTAAATTTAGACGTTTTACCCATTTGTTCTGTTTTCGTGACATGGGGATTAGTCAATGTTTGGATTTAATAATATGCCACCGGAATCTTGGTCAATTCTTTTGGTCGCATAAAATAAGTGTAAATGAAAAGATGATGCGGGTGTAGACACAAAAATTCACCTTGGCAGATGTAGAGGTGCCAGTGAAAATCAAAGTGCATGCTTTCTGGGCAAGTAAAGACGGCAGCGTCTTGCTCTGTAAGGCTGTTTGGAGCATTAGCAGTACTGAAGTGTGGTCTTAACGATAAAACTTCTAAGACCTTATTAAAAGAAAATGCCAAGTTGTTAATGACCTGACGCCTTGCTCCTTACAATGGGAAGTGGTATCCACAGAAGTCATGGGATAGGGCTAGCCATGTCTTCCTGGGTGGTGATTCGAATAGAAGAATTGGGGTTTTTACATTAAAACTCATGTACACACAAATTTTGGAATCAAATATAAATCAAGTTGAATATTTAATATAAAACACAAACCTTCAAAGATATATCCCAGCCCTGCCCTCTGGTCCTCTGGAGTTGAGTGTCCTCTGTCCGTAGAGCTACCCTTCCAGAAAAGTGTGAGCAGCATGTCTGTGGGAGATGGCTGGGGTGAGATACAAGAATAAGGTCTCACCACCAACTGAAGCATAGCCTAGCATGGGTCGGATGTCTTCTCGCCAATGTGCTTGTCCAGTTTTCATTTTTTGAAGTCAGGAAAAAGATGCCTGATTATGAAATAATTTAATAGGTTACTAACGGTGTGAACTATTTTTCTCTTATAATATCTTGAAATTTTCAGCAAACTCCAGTGATGGCCATTTTCTGAGTTATTGTTCCCATGTGGACTGCAACACCACAGCTTTTCTGTGTATGTGTGAGTGTGTACACTTGAGCACAGGCCTGATCATTCAACACATACCCATTACTTTACTCATTCTGCAGGCTTCTGAGCACCGCCTCTGCATGGGACTCTAGGTATCCACTGATGAGTGAGACAAATAGTTTCTCCCCTGATTGAGTTGATGGAGATGTGAGAAAGATAGAAATACAAATCTGGGCTTTCTATTTTAGAAACAGTCTCACTCTATCACCCAGGGTAGAGTGCAGTGGCACAGTCATAGCTCAATGCAGCCTTGGCCTCCTTGGTTCAACCTATCCTCTCATCTCAGCCTACTGACTACCAAGAGCTGCAGGCCAGTGCCACCACACCTGGCTAATTTTTTTAAAAAAGATTTTTGTAGAGATGGGGTCTCACTATGTTTCCCAGGCTGGCCTTGAAAACTCCTGGCCTCAAGTTTTCCTCCTATCTTGGCCTCCCAAAGAGTTGAGATTACAGGTATGAGTCACTGTTCTCAGTCCTGTGTGTTCTTAATTGATTTTTCCCCCATTTTCTTTTACCCCACGACCTTCCTCTATTCGCAGGGGCGAACATAAGGCTTCCGTCTCTAGAGGGTAATTGTCTAAAAAAAAAAACCCAGAGGGGAGTTATGTCAATTCTTGGCTTTAAAGTTCAAAAGTTGTATTTCACAAGGGGTAGAAAACAAAAGTTTGGAAGCCAGTTTTAATCTGCCCAAGAGGAGCTAAATTTACTCTCTGGACTTTTGGAAAAGAGGAGTGGGAGTTGCAGAAGATGAGTTGGATACCGGCAAGGATATCTAAAGAGGGCTCCCTGACCCTGCCAACCCCAAACCCACGGGGATTAATGCCAAGAGGAGAGGACACTAGAACCTTGGTAAGTTTGTGGGTTGAATGTAGAACGAACCTTACCCCGACTCTGCACCTTGGACTGTAGATGTGAGACTCTTGCGGGAACTCCCCATCCCACTGGGAAGCACTGTGATGACTGTGTAAGTTAGAGTTTTCTGTGCCCGGCATGGCATGAGAGAACAGCCCCACAGACTGGAAGGGGGTGAGCAGGCATGGGTGTGGGAGGTGTGGCAGCAGAGGGCAGCACATGTTGTAACGTGCTACAAGGCAGACAGGGAGACCAGACAGGGAGCCAATGCCCAGACAGGACAACATACATGTAAGTGGATGCTAAGACCAGACAATCCACCTGATGTCATGAAACTATCTAAGTTTTTAGGAATTAGGGGGAAAACAAAGAACCCGAATCACCTATGTTTACAATGTTGAATTTATTTAATTATCTAAAGGGATTGGCTGAATGGGTAGTTAAATTTTCCAGTACTGAGTGGAATGGGGTCTCAAAATATAGCTTTCACTGAATTTAGATAAAGTTGCATTTCTTGAACCTTTTTGGATGTGGGTGGAAAATATACATCTGCTACACATATGGACAGCTACAGTTATGTTGTCTATATATGGATGTCTCCAATATTTTTTTTTTTTGAGTTGGAGTCTCACTCTGTCGCCCAGACTGGAGTGCAGTGGCCGCTCCCGGCCACCGCAGCCTCGACCTGCCGGGCTCCAGCGATCCTTCCACCTCAGCCTTCCAAGTAGCTGGAACTACAGGCGCGCGCTACCACTCCTGGCTAATTTTTTGATTTATTGTAGAGATGAGGTCTCGCCAAGTTGCCCAGGCAGGTCTCGAACCCGCGGGCTCAGGCAATCCACTCACCTCAGCCTCCCCAAGCGAGGGATTACAGGCTGAGCCACCAAGCCCGCTTGTCTCCAATATTTCTATCTGTAGCCTTGATTTCTCCTCTGAACTGCACAGCCAAATAACCAACTGCCCATGTGAGATCTCCAGGTAAATGTTTTCTAGGAATCTCAAACTTAACAT
>CAUYQG010000088.1:0-13030 GCA_963574415.1 Tarsius wallacei
GCCCCCCCGCGGGCCCCTGCGTGCCCCTTCCGCACCCCCGGGGCCCCTTCCCCGCTTTGGCCCCCCCCCCCCCCCAGTCCCCAGCACTCCCCAGACACATTCCTCTCCCTCAGACATTCGCTTCAAGGGCTTGGTGATTTCTCTGCAGGATTTGATCTGCCGCCGAGGCATTTCCTCGAGTGGCCCCTCCGTGTTTGCCTTCTTCCAGATGGCATCCAGATGCAAACATCTCCCTCCCCCATCTCCGACTCCTTGGCCAGGGGAATTTAATCCTGACCCCCCTGTCCCACCCGCCTCCCGGCATCTTCAGCTTTGTTCCTGGGGCCTGAGGTCAGGGCACAGACCAGCACCTCTGCCTGCAACTCTCCCTTCACAAAGCCGGGCTTCTGGCCATCCTGGGATCTGCCTCCCTCCTCAGTCTTTGTTCCATTCAACAGAATTCAACAGGTAATTGCTCCGAGGGCCAAAGCAAATGTCAGTGTGATAATGAGGGAGATATGATGCCGTTTTGGCCCCGGCAGGGAGTGGGGAGAGCGGGGTGTGTGATTGTGTTGAGGGAGCAGGTGCTGAGAGCCCAGGACCTCCAGCTGAGGCCCTTAGAGATGGCCAAACAGAGAGGAGCAGATGACAACGGTGCTGACAGTGACGGACGAACATCCTTGAGCAATAACAATACAAAGTCCAGCTCATTTAGTCTTGTGAGTTGGGCGTGATTATCTCCATTTTACAGATGAGGAAACCAAGGCCTGGAATGGAGAGGAAAACTACAGAGTGACCATCTATAGAATAACTTCTGTGTGTCAGATACTGCATAAAAATCAGCTAACGATCTCTGGAACATCGTGAGAGCTGAATAACATTGTCCCCGTTTTATTTTTATTATGTTAAAAAGTAAATGTGTGTATTTATTCTTTGAGACAGGATCTTGCTATGTTGCCCAGGCTGGTCTCAAACTCCTCGGCTTAAGCAATCCTCCCACCTTGGCATCCCAAGTAGCTGAGATTATAGACATGCACCACCATGCCCAACTGTGCCCATTTTATAGATAAGCCAACTGAGGCTCAGAGGGGTTTGATAAAACTCACGCAAGACCATGAGGCTTCTTAAGTGGAAGAACTTGGCTCTAAACCAAAGACTTCCAAAGCCCTCGAATACTCCTTTGTGACCACTGGCTCAATAGCAGGGACAGACATTTGGAGGCTGTCTTCAGAGCCTGTCCTGGCATAGTGACCCCCACCCTGGTGAGAACCATCTCGAGGAAGCTAGGCAACAGTCCTGGGTGGGAATTCCTGTCCCTGGGGAACTCTGCTGTTTCTCAGAGGCCAGGCTCCCGGCCTCCCAACTCTCTGTCCGGTGCTTGGACTCTTGACCCGGGGTCAGGACTAGCTCTTGACTGCCCAGGGTAGGCGGGCAAGGCCATTGCTGACCTCTGCCCAAACCCTCTGTTTCCCTTAAAAGTTAATATTTACACGCTCTCTACTGTGCCCTGTGATGCTGTCATGATATCAGAGTGCTTCCTGGCCTCAGACACCCCAGGGCCCCCCCAGATCCCACTTGGGTTCTAGGCGGGACCCGTGGATCCGCAAGCCAGCAGGAGTGACAGGCAATCGTGCCGTGTTCATATGGACTGTGCTCTTTTCACTGGGCATGACTGAGCTTCCTTGACAGAAAATGGGGCATTTGGCCCAGGCTCAAGGCTGCGGTGCAGGCGTTTCCTAGAACCACTGGGCACTGGCCCCCAGCGGTGTGTGAGGAGCCAGGGCCCAGGGTCAGACAGCTGTGGGGATAGCATAGGTGCTGCCTGGTGGGCCTGAGGCACGGCGAGGGGGGGGGGAGCCATCTTGGCCCACAGGAGGAATACCCACCTATCTGGCCTCCCCTTCCCCAGACAACGAGGGGGCTGGGCGCTCAGGGCAAGTGAGGGACTGGGCCAGAGCTTCTCACTTGCCCGCCTCTCCCCAGCACCTCCTCCAGGTGGCCTCCCAGCATGTTAGGGGGTGAATGCCAGCATTGGCCAGATTCCCTGCTCTCCCACTCCCCTCCCTCTTCCCATCTTCCTTCTGGCTCTCTGTGAGCTCAGCTTTGCAGCAGGAGTGAGACCTGAGGAACCAAGGCTCTCTGAGTGGGGCTCCTCCCCCAAGGAATCAGAGGCACTGCTTTTGCCCAGGAGCTGGGATGGCCTGGAGCCCCAGAGAGCTCAGGGAAGACCCCAGTCCGAGCAGGAGGGAGGTGCATCCTGGCAGCCACCAGTCTGGACGGGCTGGCCATACCTGCACCCTTGGGGCCGGGGTCCCCAGGGAGTGCTGGTTTGCTTTCTGAAGAATTCTGCTGGAAGCATGTGGGTGAGTGTCTGAGAATTGCTGCAGTGTTCAGAGGGAGAGGACACTGCCACCAGCAGCGTGTTGGTGGCCAGGTAGCCTGGGAAGGGACACTGTGGCTGGCACACCAGGCCCTGCCGGTTAATGTTTGACCTGGAGCCATGTGTTTTCCACTGGATAATTTTTGTCCTCTGTACCTGGCAGTGGGCAGCCTGGCGCCCTCCTCTGTGGGTGAAGGAGGGAGGAAGATGCCCATCTGGGGTCCTGCTGGGCTACCCAGGACCACCAGGAGGCCAGAGGGACCAGCTTAGGGGAGAGGGGCAGGGGAATGAGAAAACGAAAGGGGACACCTGGAGTGGGCTGGCTAGCCACACCTCAGCCACATTCCTGGTCCTACTCTGGGCCACCTCAGCCCCTGGCTCTCCTTTCTCTGTGAGGACTGGTAGAGGTGAGGGGAAGAAAACCAAAAGACCCTTCCAGGGGTCCACAGCTTTTCAGGAAGGTTAAAAATGCCCCCTCTGCCCCTGTATTGTCCTCACCGGTGACGAGTCACTCTCAGATCCTGGACACTGCAAGTTAGAGATTTCTTCCTTCTGGAGACCCCGTGGTCTTATGCTGACCATGGGATAATCATAGCTGACTGAGACAACTCCTTCCCCCACCCTCCAGGGCCAATCAGATGGGAGAACACAGCCCTGCTCCCAGAAATCCCCCAGTCTAAGTAGGTAAGAGCTGGTCTCAACTCATAACAAGAGCTTTGTCCCTTCACATCCAAAAGGCCCCAAACTGAATTTAAAACTCCCACTGGGGGTCTGGCACAGTGGCTTACGCCTGTGATCCCAACACTTTGGGAGGCCAAGGCGGGAAGATTGCTTGAACCCAGGGACTCAAGGCCAGTCTGGGCAAAATAGGGAGATCGTGATGCTACCAAAAAAATCAAAAAATTAGCTGGGTGTGGTGGTGTGTGCCTGTAGTTCCAGCTACTTGGAAGGCTAAGGTGGAAGAATCACCTGAGCCCAGGAGGCCAAGGCTGCAGTGATCTATACTGGTGCCACTGTACTCCAGCCTGGGCGACAGAGTGAGACCCCTACTCAAAACAACAAAATAATCCCACTGGGTTCATAGAGCTCTGGAATTCCCCAGCCCTCGCCCTCTCTCCATTCCCTTCTCAGCAGCAGGGGGTCTTGCCTACACTGACTTTGTGAGGCTGTTTATAGTCCAGTGGCCAGAGTTCTTCTTGGCACAGGAGAGGGAGGCCCTTGAAGGCCATTCAGCCCAGGGCTAGTGTGGCCAGCTGCATTCCTGTCCCACCACAAGGTTCAGACGGGCTCTGAGGCTACACTTGAGTCTGGTGGGAAGTGTGTCTCCATGCAAACCTGCCTACCTGCTGATACCCCCTGATCAGCAATGGCTTCCCAGCTCCCACACTCACCAGAACTGGGTCTTAAAGGCAGCTAGGCAGGCTGGCTCACGGTCCTGGGTCTTTCTAGGGGCTTCCTGGTCTTGCCAGGGGAAGAACAAGGCTGTCTGGGGAAAGACAGCTCCTTCTGAGCGGCTACATGGGAGGCCTCCTGAGATTGGCAAATGAGAGTCCGCAGGTCGGGGAGGAATAGGGGTCTGCAGGAAGGGCATAGATCTCCCTGAGGGGTCCTAGTTTTCTCACAGTCCCTCCAGGTTTGCCTTGAAGAGGGGTATAGGAGCAAGGCTGGGGCTGGAAGGCTCTCAGGCTGGGCACATGGAGTGGGACCCTCAGCCATCTCAAGTGTGGTGACCAGTCTTTCCCATGGGGGCTTGGAACCTGGCTCCCAGCCTACCTTCCACCCGTACTCTAAAGCCCCAGCCTGCTTAGACTCGGTCACCTTTCCACTCTCCAGAATGTGCCAGGCACTGGGCTATGGCCTCCCGACATGGCATCCTTCTCTCCTCAGAACAGCGTGGTGGTGTTGTTGTGGGGTGGGGGGTGGGGGGGGCGGTGTGAATCTCTTCATCCTCATTTGCTAGATGGAGAAACTGAATAGAAGTATCATTCAACAATTAGCCCAAGGTCAGTGGCCTGGCTTGGATTAAACTGAAATAGTCTGACTCCAAATCCAGCCAAGAGATCATATCAGCCATGTGTCCTGTGTGTTTCAAATCCCACACTTCCCATCATCTCATTCTACCAGAGTCCTTCCCCATCAGTCCCAGCAGAAGGTCGAATATAACTGGCTCCTACAACCTACTGTCTCATATTTCTCACCATCAGGAAGTCCTTCCTGGAGTCTAATCTCATTCCCCCTGCTGTCTTTTACCCTGATCCCAAGGAAGGTGGACAAAGATGGTCCCCTGACCCTGTCCCGGGCCATTTTGGGGTCCCTAGGGACTGTGGCATTTCTCTGTGGCTGTTGAGGGTGGGTTGCTCCCAGCTGCAGAAGAAGGAGCCCCCAACAATGGGGGAGTGGGGGGCGGGGTGGGGGTGGGACTCTGACTTTGTGCTGGGAGATGTAGGTGTTCTCGTGGGCTACCGCCCGTGGAGACTTGGGCCCTGCTTTCAGAGCCTATCCTTTCTTACTGAGTCCAGGACAGATAAGGAGGGAGCAGATGAATCAGGGACTTTGGAGACCCTCAGAGGCCCTTGGCTTCTGATACTGTCTAATTCTCTGGGTAATCTGAGACTGTGCCTCTAGGGACACCAAGAGTCCTGGGGTCTGGGAATCTCCACGTGACCTTCACACCCCTGCCACTTTCAGGTCTTTATTTGTGCGAAAAGCTGAGGGGAAGGGACACAAGCTTGCAGCCATTCCCTGAAATTGAGGCGTTCAGTTCCTCCTTTGGATGAAGAGGAAAGGGGAATTCCAAAGACCCGGCTCCAGGGCTCTGGCGTCGAACCCAGACCTCCCATTTCTTAGAAGCCTGCTGTTTTCTGGTAGAGCCCTCCTGACCTCTGGCTTCAGGGCTGAGTTTGGCAGGTGGATCAATCAAACCTTCGTGTTTGGAGAGGGGTTAAGGGACACAGGTCGGCTCCTGCAGCTCCCTGGCCACGGAACTTGTAATGGAGGAGGCCTCTTGACCCTGAGCCCATAAAGTCCCTCTCTCAGGTCACCTCACCCTGCCTCTCGAAGTCCTCCCCTTCCCAGGAAGGGTGGCAGTCCGCCACCAACATGGGGAGAGGGGAAGCCTTGGCCAAGCTAGCAACAGGACCGCCTCCTGTCCTTACCCGCCTCTTGGCATTCTGAGTCTCCTGTGTTTCTTGGTTAATGGACTCTGGTTTTCTCCTCCCTGGGTTCTGAGATTCAGAACATGAACCAGTGGGGCCCTGCCCTCAAGATACTGCCATCCAGTGCAAGGCGCGCTCATGCCCGCGGATTCCAGGCTGAGCAGCAGTGCCAACGGGAATGATTGTCACAGTGAAGGGTCTTTGAGCACGTCCAAAGTGGGGCGCTTTATGTGCATGAACACACACATGAATCACAACCACTCTATGAGATCGGTACCATCAAGTCCAGATTTTCCTGATGAGGAGGCTAAGGCCCAGAGCAGCAGTGTACTGACCCAAGGTCTTACGGGGACGAAGCAGCAGAAGCAGGACCGGAGCCCATGGGGTCTATCCCAGAGCCTGTGCTCTTTCTGCCACACCTGTGCCTTCAACACAATAGCCACTGAAAGTGTGTGACTATTTACCTTTGAATTCATTCGAGTTAAGTGCAATGAATGACAAATCAGGTTCTCGGCTGCACCAGTCACCTCTCCAGTGCTCAGTGGCCACATGTGGCAGTGGCCACCACATTGGACAGTGAAGATGATAAACATTTCCATCACTGCAGAAAGTTCTATTGGACAACACTGGTCTGTATCCTGCTGCTTCTCAAGAGCAGGGATGAAGCAATGGAAAAATCATCCTTCAGCTGATCGGCTAAAAGAATAATGAACAATCATGATAACAATGGCTACGATTTCCCGAGAGCTTCCTCTGTGCCAGGCATGAGGCCAAGCCCATAAGCCTTACCCAATCCCAGACTCAGGGCGGGAACCCAGGGTTACAGCAGCCAGGAAGCAAATCCCGGCCTACGTGGCCCTGTAGTCTAGTCAGCTTTCCCCGGCCTTCCTGCCCCACCCCCTGCCAGGCCCCCAGGAGTTTACAGTCATTGGGGGAAGAGAGGGAAGGAGGGAGGAAGGCAAGCGCACCACATTTCACAAGACCAGGGATGAAATAAATCAGCACGTAATTAATATCATCACATATCCCCAAGCCTGCTGACCATAACAGTGCACTAACGAGTTCAAGGTCTTGGTGTTGAGCCCTGTGAGCATCACTCCACTTCACTCTGCGAGAGAACACCACGCTCCCTGCCCTAGGCAGCCCCCAACACTGTGGTTAGGAGACAGGGAGGGTGTAGACATTGCAGCTCAGCTGTGGCCCACTCTCAGAGGCTCTAGGCAGGGCCAGGCCACCAGCCAAGAAGAGTCCTATTAAGTGCCCTGGGCACACGTCTTCTTGACAGTTGGGGATCTAGAAAGGCTGGGGTTAGCAGAAAGCAAAGCCTGAGTGTGAAGAAAAGATGCAGCAGTAGGTAGAACGGAGCGTCTGAGATTTGTTTCCTCTTAATCAGGTAAAACTTTTGGGGGGACATAGCAGGGATTTTTGAGGGCTTGACTAGAAGTGAGGGGAGATCTGCCTTTGGTATCCTGTAAGGATTGCTTTGTTGTTGGGAGAGTTAGCCCAGCTGTGTGTCAACCCCCACGTGGCATCTGGGGCGATAAGGCCCAGTGGTGAGAGCAGACAGCAGAAGCGGAACTTCCTCCATGACAGGCCCGAGGAGTACATGGGACAACATAGACACACGACCCACATGGGGCCAGGCACACAATGGGGCTCAGTAAACACTAATTCATGGCATGATCTCCCTCCTCTCAGTAGCTTTTCCTAGGCCAGCACACCACCAGGTTCAGGGGACTCTGATGATATAAGCACCGGCCAATGGCATGACCCAGTGGCTGGTTGTGAGAGTCAGGATAGGCCATGCTTTGCTGCAGTGACAAATTTGCCCTGAAATCTCAGTGGACCATTAATAGTGCTCACACTATTTGGCCAAGACAGATCTGCAGGGGCTCTGCTCTCCATAGTGTCTCAGGAACCTGAGAAATCAGATATACCAACATCCAGGAAGTGTGGGAGCATGTGGGTATTTGGGGAGTGCTACATGTCTCTGCCACCCAACCTCGTCCCCATTAAAAAAAAATTTCTTTCTCCTGTAAAAAGACTATTGGAATCACACATACACACACACACACACACACACACACACACACACACATACACAATCCAAAATATTGACAATATCAATTGCTGGTGAGGATATAGAGCAATAGGAACTCTCATTCACTGCTGGTAGGAGTGGTGCAACCACTTTGGAAGACAGTGGGCAGTTTTTTAGAAAATTAAATACAATTTTCCCATATGATCCAACAAGTGCACTCGTAGGTATTTACTTAACTGATTTTAAAACTTATGTCCACACTAAAACCAGCACTTGAATATTTATAACAACAATTTATTCAAAGTTGCCAAAGATGTAATTGCTAAAAGTAACCAAGATGCACTTTAATAGGTGAGTGAATAAACAAAATGTGGCACCTATACATTATGTAATACTGTTTAGCAATAAAAAGGAGTGGGCTACCAAGCCACACAAAGATACAAGTGAATCTTAAATGCATATTGTTAAGCAAAAGAAGCCAGTCTGAAGAGGTGATGTGCCATATGATTCCATTTAGAGCACATTGTGGAAAAGGCAAAGTGATAGAGATGGTAAACAAATCAGTGATGGCTAGGGTAGAAGGAAGGTTGAACAGGTGAATAATAGAATTACTTTGGATGGTGAAACTATTCTGTATGATACCATGTGGTGGATACGTGACACCACAACTGTCAAAACCCATAGAGGACCTTAATGCATGCAAGTTATCCAAAGTTGCTTAGGATGTTGGGAGATGGCAAGATGGAATGCAGAATGTGACAAAAGAAGCTAGGTGTGTTACAGAAGCATTCAGCGACCTCACTGAAGGGATGGAAGGGAAAGGTGCTGATGGGAGTAGTTTTGGAAAAATAAGTGGAGTCTGTAAGACTAAAGACGAAAGGATCTGTATGTAAGCACTGTACACTGGTTGATAAAGCTGTTTCCCATGTTTTAAAAAAATGGTGTTTGAAATCAATTTGAATGAATCATGTGATGAATGAAACTGGGTTAACAAAAAGTTTTATTCTGATGTGATGAGTTTAATTGGTCTTAAAAGTGCATGTGCCCAAAACTCCAGAAAAGCAGGGCAAGAATACTCTGGAAATGAATGCTTGTGGAGACAGGGGATACTTCAGGGCAGATCCACCTTGGTGGAAGCTGCCAGAAGGGGGGGAACAGTGGGACTGAGATAGGGCAGGGACAAAGATTTGGTTTTTTGGCCTTTTCTATTTTGCACCTGTTGACATAAATAAATAAAATATAAAGAATAAAAAATTCACCGATCAAGGTGGCATGGTTAGAATAACTATTCCCTTCTCAGGTGACCTCTTTGAATGTTAGCCTCACTTGTGTACATGAGTCCTGCTGTTGATTATTTTAAAAAATAAGGGGAAGCCTTGCTGACGGAGTGGCTCAGGCCCATCCTGCAGGTGCTCAGTGTGTGGATGGGCGAGAAAAGGCAACAGAGCACTCTAGGTACAAGGATTGTAGAGACAAACACGTGGGGGCTGGAGGGAAGGCAGTCCCCGGCCGCAGGGGTGGAAAGGCAGGTCTGAAAGGGCTGGTGGAAGGCGCAGAGGTGGGCAGGGCTCCCATGCCCTGATAGGAAACCCCTCAAGTGCTGACCAGCCTCCATGAGCTCTTTGATGACCCTCGTCTCATTTTAAAAATAAAAGGTAGGTGATGGCGCTTCTAGAGGAAGACAAAAAAACCCACATGAGAACCTGTGCTGGGGACAGAGGGGGCCTTGCCCTGAAATGAGTCCTGTTCCTCCTGGGGGGCCTGAATAGCTGTGGCCACCCTTAGGGTCTTTACCCTCCAGGGCAGCCTGTTCCTGGAGTCTACCTGAGGCCTAGAGCCTCTGGGTGGTCCAATGCACCCAGAAGCGGGGAGGGGCTACCAGGGCTCAGAGACTGGCCTCCACTCTTGAACTGGGCAGGAGTGGAGAGGGGAGCTAAGACCAGAAACTGTGCCTCTACCTTCAGACCGGAGGCTCCTGAGGGCAGAGGCTGGTTCTTCCCATGGATGGGAACTCCTGGGGGTAGGGTTGAGTCTTCTGACTCAAGTTCTCCCTCAGGATCTCACATGGAAATTTGCCCCAGTGCATCCTAGGGATGTGGTGGCGACAGCGCCTACTTACTTAAAAAAGTGTCCTATGCAAACCATGCCAAAGAGCAAGGGATAGAATAAAACAAAGAAGGGATTTTGTTGTTCTACTCACCATAATTTCAAAACACATTTATCCGGCCCGTGAGAAGATACTTTCACTGGGCCAGCGCCAGGCCCCTGGGTTGGGTGGCAGTGGGAAGGTGCCAAGGACCTGGCTCTTGCTTGCCAAAATAAATCCACCTCCTAACCCTGGTGGGCCGCAAAGCCGAGGCGGGCCCACCCACCCCCACATGGCAGGGTCTTCCTGGGGCCGCCAGGCCGCGGCCATCGTAAATAGTTTAACTGTGTTTATGTAGCAGTAACGTGCGTGTTACCTTTCACAGCGACCACATTCCAGAGGGCAATCTCGGGTGATTTACCTCGCCCCGCACAGCCGCCCATCCCGGCGGTGGGTGGGTGGCCTCTGGGGCCCAGCTCCCCCCAGCCAGGGAGACTGTTTTTAAAGAGCTGCCTGGCATGGGACATCATGCCACCGCCTTGCCATCCCCATCACATGTGTGTTCCAGATCGGGGGACTCCTCGGCAGTCTCTCTGGGGCCCTTGAGGAGTCTGAGAGGAGCCAATGGGGCCATAGCTCCCCGACCCCACCCCGCCCCATCTCCTCTTGTTCTCTGGCCCGGGCTGCGGGTGTGTGGAACCTGCCCATCATGTTTATGGTGATGGATGGACACAGGCTCCGGCTCTGCTCTCAGTGCCGGCCCAGGTGCCCATTGCAGCCACAGCCCTGAGCCAAGATAAAATAATTATCCTTCCTGGAGCTCTCACTGGGTGCCGGCCACCATTTTTTAATGCCTTATAATGGGAGTGCTGTCATAAGTCCCTTTTACAGACAACAAAACGGAGGCCTCATGAGTCACCATGAGTCACCCAAGGACACCCGGTGAGTGAGGGGCAGTTCCAGACATAACCAGCAGCTGTGCTCCCAGCTCTCCTCTCCCCACCAGGCCCTGTCTGTGCGGGGCAGAGGGGCAGGGCGACCAGCGGGGAGATGGAGTCCGGAAGCAGAGGAGGGCTGGGCGTCTGGTGGCACACTTCCACACACAGGTGCCTCCAACGCAAACAGGTATCCCAAGTGGGAATGGGCGCCTTCCTCACACATATGCATGTGTGTGTACACCTTGTGGACATACCCCACCCATACAGTGCTCACCCACATACACAAGCACGTGCATCCACCTATATATGTACACCCTCTATCCACCAGTACACCCTGTGCACGTACATCCCCACACACGTGTCCCTACACTGACACATGTATATGCATTATGTGCATACCAAAACTCTTGGGTGGATGGTACATGCCCTGCCGCTTTGCCAACCAGGAGCATACTGTGCTTCCTTTCCTTGGCCCCTGAGCTGGGTGTCAGCCCTGGGACAAGCAGAGCAGAGCCGATGTCCTCTCATTATGTGCTCACTCAACCAGTATTTCCTGAGTGCCCACCGTATGAGGGCATTCATACGTACCACTGCTGGGTACTACAGTGGAAAGCTCAAATCAAGCCTGGGTCCAGCCCCTCTGGGCACCACAAGCCAGTGGACATCATCGGGCCTATTGCAAAAGTCAGCCCTGGGGACGCAGGCTCTCACAAGTCCCAAGTCCCTCTCTGGTGATGGGGTACCTGTCTCTGGAGGCCAAGCCGCCTGCCCAGTGCTGGGGACCCACCAGAACCTGGGATCTTCTGCAGGTTTGAGGTCGGGGCTGGCCCGGTCAGGACACTGGATGCCCCTTCCCCAACACACTCATGGTGGGAGCATCAGCACAGTGTCCCTGAGCAGTCACTGGGCAGGCCCAGCCCCAAACACCTGCCTGCTGGCCATCACAGCAGCGTGTGGGCCTGGCTTCGTCCACACAGCCCCGAAAGGGTCCAAGGCAGGAGTCTTCCTGACATCCAGCCCCATCCCTGCCTTGCTCCTTGTCATGGGTTACATGGGCCTCGCCCAGACAATGAGGGGCAAGGCCTTTTTTGGGGCAGCATCTGCTGCCTAAGTGCCATGCCAAGAACCCTGAAGCTGGGAGCCGGGCAAAGGACCCACTGGCCAGGGCCAGCTTCGTGGATATGAAACCCGAAGGGCCTATGCTCAGAGGGGCCTACGCTTGGTCTAACAGTCTGCTGTCGCTGCTTCGAAATTCTTAACATGTGAATGCGGGCTCCGCCACTGGCTGAAGTTTTCTGTGGGTGAGATTGGCACAGCCCTCTCCCACCCCATTTCCTGCCGCCTGCATGCCCCTCCGCGGCCCTGCCACCGCCAGCTCTGCCTCCTGCCCCAGGCTGGCCTGGACGGCTGGGATGTGGGCGGCTGTGGTTTCCCAGAGCCCACAGTGCGGCCGCAGTGTTTGAAGACGCACTTCAGTGGTGTCCTCAGACTGTGTTCCTTCTGTCGCCCAGCCTGCGGTCGCCCTTGCCGGCTCCCACCCCACTGTTGCCCGCCTGCTGTCACAGTGAGAAGGACGGGAAGGGCCCATACTCAGCTTCTAGTTTGGAACCCCCATATAGATGGCTCATCCCAGCCCCACCCTAACACACACCAGCGCTGAGCGCTCTGAACCTCAGTTGCCTCAACTGTCAAATGGGGATTAAGGCGTCCTTCCTGCAGCGTGGTGGGAGGATCCCTGGTAACATAGAGGAAGCACCTGGTAACAAGTCTGGCACCAAGTAGGTGCCTGGAGGGTGTTGAGTTTCGGCTGCTCATGAATCCAGCACTTATTAGGCGCCTACTAGAAGCCTAGCCAGTAAAGAAGAGTGCCTACCAAAGAAGCTCAAGATCTCAGTGGGGGCGGAGGTGGTCAAAGGCAGGCAGGTAAGAAGCCTAACTAGAATGCAGAGAGAATATTGTAATACATGCCCAAATGGGAAACTGAGGCCCGGGGGAGGGATATGACTTGCCCACCCCAGGATCCAGGAGTCGTGTTTCTCTGCCCACCAGACACCCCGCACACAGGCTCTGCTGTGTCCCCGGTTGAGCAGAAGGGATGCTAGTCTTGCTACTCAGCCCTGTGCTGTGTTAACAGGTCCAGGTCAGTCTCCAGGGCATGAGTTGGGATCCTCTTGATCGGTTGTGTTACCTACTGTAGGACATCATCCACACCCCTTCCCCTCTCTTCAGACCCCTGTGTATGTATTAAGCACCTCTTGTGCACCTAGCCCCTGCAAAGTCTCAGTGACCTTCCTTGGGACACATCACAGCAGCACCCAGGGGACAATTCCAAGCCAAGTGCATGTCCTTTGCCTCCTTGGAGCAGTGACGAAGAGACCAGTGTCCCTCCATACCCTTGCCTGCTGGTCCTGGCACCGCCAAGGAAAGGGGTTGTGGCTGCAGGCCCTCCAC
>CAUYQG010000113.1:0-10895 GCA_963574415.1 Tarsius wallacei
AGGCCCACTCCGGGAGCTGCACCCCTTCTCCTGGTAACAGTATTAATATCACAAATCCCATATAAAGATTCTTGAGTACTTCAAATCTTAAAGCCTTATGAATTCTGTACTTCACACAGTGTTCTACTTTGTACTGTACACGATGTCACAAACCTAGGATACAAGGGTTGAAAATGGTAACTTGATGCTTCCATAGAATTATTATTGTGTTTCCATATGAATTTCTGTATTGTTGTTTCCAGGTCTGTGATAAAGGATGTTGGTAATTTAATGGATTTTGAATTGAATCTGTACATTGCCTTGGGTACGATGAGAATCTTGACAATATTCATTCTTCCAGTCCATGAGCATGGGATGTTTTTCCATTTCTTTGTGTTATCCTTGATTTCCTTGAGCATATTTGTAATTCTCATTATAAAGAACTTTCACCTTTCTGGTTAGGTGGATGCCAAGGTACCTTTTTTGTGTGTGGCTATTGTGAATGGGATTGTGTTTTTATGTTTTTTTTTTGTTGCTTTTTTGTTGTTGTTCTCTGCCTGTTTGTTGTTGGTGTAGGTGTATAGAAATGAAACTGTCTTTTGCACATTGATTTTGTAACCTGAGATTTTGGCAAACTTGTTAGGTAATGTATGCCAAGAGGCTAACTTTAGACAGGCTTCCTTAGGGTTTTCTAGGTAGAGAATAATATTGTTCACAAAGAGGGATAGCTTAACTTCTTCTTTTCCTATTTGGATATCCGTGATTTTTTTTTTTTCTCTTGCCTGATTGCTCTGGCTAGGACTTCCAACGCTGTGTTGAATAGGAGAGATGGGATTGGGCATTTTTGTCTTGTTCCAGTTTTTAGGGAGAATGTTTCCAACTTCTGCTCATTGAGCAAAATGTTGACTGCAGGTTTATCATTGATGACTTTTATTGTTTTGAGGAATGTTCCTTCTATGTCTAGGAGTTTGAGGGTTTTTATCAAGAAGAGATGCTGGATTTTGTCAAATGCTTTCTCTGAGTCTAATGAGATAATCATGTGGTTCTTGGTATTATATCTGTTAATGTGCTGAATTATGTTTATGGTCTTGCAAATGTTGAACCAGCCCTGTAGTCCAGGAAAGAAGCCCACCTGGTCATAGTGGATGGTCCTTGAATGGGCAAAGAACATGAACAGACAATGCTCAAAAGATGATATACAAGCAACTAACAGACACATTAAGAAATGCTCAGCCTCACTTATCATCAGATAACTGCAAATCAAAACTACAATGAGATACCACCTAACACTGATTAGGATGGTTATCATTAATAAGTCAAAACAAAAATAAAGACAGAAATAAAATAGGTGCTAGTGTGGCTGTGGAGAAAAGGATATACTTCTACATTGTTTTGGGAAAGTAAGCCAGTTCGACATCTATGGAAAGCAGTGTTGTGATTTCCAGAGGAACTAAAAATTGATTTTCCATACGATCCAGGAATTGTATTTCTGGCAATATACCCAGAAGAACATAAATCGCTCTACGAAAAAGAAATCTGTGCAAGCATATTTATTGCTGTACTATTCACAATAGCAAAAAACATGGAACCAACACTGTGGCCCACCAAAAGTCAACTGGAAAATGTGGTACATATCCATGACGGAATATTATGCAGATAGAAAAACAAAATCATGGCCTTCACAGCAACCTGGATGCAGTTGGAGACCATTGTACCGAGTGAACTATCACAGAAACAATGTTCTCACTCATAAGTTGGCCCTAAATACTAGTCATATTAGCACAAGGGAGGTATTGGCAGTTGTTGGGCACAGCTAGGGGAGGGAGGGAGAGAGAAGGGTGGGGATACATCACAACACAATGGGTACCTGGTCTACTACAGGGGGCAGTGAGGGCCACCTAGAAACCCAAACTTTACCAGAATGCAACTTACTTATGTACTACTTATGTAGTAGAACCTCACTTGCACCCCACAACTCTATAATAAATAAATATTTAAAAATTATTATTTTCACCCCTTCAATATTCATTAATATTCCCATAGAAGAGTTGAAGTTGTTCCTTCCATGAAATAAGAAGCAATGTGAATGAATTGAATAGAAAATTGAAAATACATTAACATAGAAATATTATGTGAATTGTCTTTTGAAGATATCTTTGTTCTATCAGCGTTGAATTGACAATAAGTGAGTAGGCATTGAAGCCTAGAGAAGAAACTTGTGTCTACAATTGGAAGAAAAATGAATTTGTGTTTGTTTTGCTGTTATTCCCTCCTCAAAACTTTTTGATTTGCCATGTAAGCTTAAGCTAATATAGTAATCTTAAAAATTATGGAGAATTTAAAAAATCTTCAATTTAATCTAATGGTTTCGCGAGGATTTGTCTCAGGATTCTTGATTTGAGTTAAACTCCCTATGTGCCTCTTTGGTTCTTCCAATATATTGATTAAAATTTTCTTTTATTTCTAGAAAGTTTTCCTGCATTATGATTTGAAATATTAGTTTCTCTTCCACTGTTTTGTTCCTAATTCCATGGGTGCCAATTAAAGGAATAGCATTCTTTCTTTGGCTATCATCTATTTTCATCGCTTTATCCCTGAACCTTTTAAAATATTTTTCTTTATCACATTCTCATCCTCTGGGGTTTTTTTTTTTTCTTTCTTCAGTGCTCTTTTTAAAATTGACTTTTGACTATGTTTTCTCTTGCGCAGTTTTAAATTTAATTATTTTTGAGGTAGTTTTTTGCCTTTTTGTCAGTTTATTTTCTGGCTTCAGTAAACTCTCATTTCTTCATATTTTTATTCATCTCAATTTAGTTTAGTTTTGTATTCAAGGTGAGATTCTATGTAGTGTATAATAATATTATAATTACAATATTATAATTAATTATATATAGGTGTGTGTGTGTGTGTGTGTGTGTATATATATATATATATATATATACCTGAATGCTTGGCTGAGTATATTTATTTAGTTTGAATTATAGCCTTACAGTTTCTTCTGTTTCATTAGTATATGTTTTGGGGTTCATTTTTATCATTTAAAGTGTGTTTGGTAAAATCTTCTGATTAGTTATAATAAACCTGTATAGATTTACTTATGTATTTTTTCTGTTCATTTTTGCATTTTTGGTATGGTTTATAAAAATTACCACTCCATGATACATTCTTGTCAGTACAGCAAAATTCTGATTCTCAGTGGATTTTTTTTTGTTGTTTTTGGAGGGTAGGCAAGGGTATATAGCTTCCAATTTTTGGTTATCTTTTGTCTCTTGGGGCCATATGGTTCCACTTTTTGCTTCTTTTACCTTTCATTATTTGTGAAAGAGTAGCTCACTTTTCTTGTTTTTGGCATTTTCCCCTCAGAGATACAGATGGTGAAGACTGCCATTCTAAATTGCACAGTCTTAAGTTCATTACTTGTAGTGTGTTCTCTGATCTCTCAGAACACTCTTACAGAATTTTCAGATCGAGAGTAGTCTTGTTCTTTTGAATCAATTTCACACCATTTGAGGTCCCCCTCTTCTCTGTTTCCAACAATTTTTCTTGTCCTGCTCTTGGCACAGTGGATCAGAGTAGGAGAGATTGTTCACTTGTCTTCAAGTTCCATTGAGAGCATCATTTTTCCCTTTTCCTATTTTTGGGGGGAGAATGTGGGTTCAGTTGCTATTTTCTTCATCTATACCTATCTAGTCATGGTTTTATTTTAAAACTTTTCTTATTTTTTATTTAGTACAAAAAAATTTACATTTGAAAATAAAAAGAAAACTCTAAAACTCACCACTAATTTAACCATTCAGAAAAAATAAAATATTGAAGAAACTCAATTAAAACTCACTATACAACAAAAAGAAGAAAAGTCTCACAGTACACACCCTCGTTAACAAACATTTTATATTTAACAATACATTTTGAAACATTTCTTTTTATAGACAAATGTATTATTTCTATAACAACATATTTCTATTTCTGGTTAGTTAAGTTTTATAAAAAGAAGAACCTAGCAATAAATAATATGCTTCATTACTCTTAAGGGACAAATTCCTCAAAACGCCATCATTGTGAACACAAATAATCACTTATTAAAAATATTTATGACCTAATATCAAGTTGCCTTCTGAAAAGTTAATATAATTTATACTTCAATGAGTGTTAGAAAAAAATAGCCATTTATTTTTCTGAAATTCTACTGGTACTACATATTATATATTTTTAATTCTGCAGATTTAATAGGCACATATTCTTTGTGTTGAGTGCTTTAATTGCATTTATTGGAAAATTGAATGTGACTATTAAATTCAGGTAGTTATTTTGTCTTGTGGGGTTATATGTGTGTATTACAAACATACTCATTACCCAATTTCTGTTGACATACTTATTTTTTCTTAATGTCTTGAAATGTTTATGTATTAATACTTTTTGATATATGTATACATATTTCTTTCTGTTCTCTTAATACTTTTTAAATGTTGATTTTGATTATTTTTGTCAGTTTTTCAACAGTAAGATATATCAATATTCATGGGTTAACCCATGGTATTGTGATTACACATACACTAAGTGCCTTAAAGCAATATAATTTATGAACTAACAATTGGGAAGAAAATGCTTTAGTTGCCCCCAAATTTTAATATGATCAAAAAACTCAGCTATCTTTATAAAATATTGATTAGAATTAATTATAAGTTTAACCAAAACTTTGGAGTGCTTAACATGGATTAAGCACTTTGTGTTTCTTTAAATAAACATGAAGAAAGGAGAAAAAAAATATGGAACCATAATCATTCCACTGTGCTACAATACATCTTCCTTTTGTTCCATTTTGTCTAGTTCAAGTGCTTTACGAAAATTTCTTCTAAAATTGAAAAAACAAATATGCACACATATAATATACAATATTATAGAAGTAACTAAAACTATGTGACATCAGATTTAAAACAGAAGGCATAACAAAACTGTAAATACACATTTTTAAAAGCATTACCTTTCTTTGAACAATTGAAAATGAATTTTATCATTGTTAACAAAATGAAAGCCATAAACGATGTGTCATAATTTCAAGTATTTTTTCTAAGAGAAAACATACTTCTTGCTCTTTTAAGGAACGCAGGCATAAGAAACATGCCTGTACATATATATGCCTGTAAGTATATAATTTATATAAGAGAGAATCAGCAGACAGAGAGACAACTTCAGGGAGAGAGAAGAGAGTGGGCTGAAACAGAAGAACGGTCATGGACAACTTTTTAGATCATCTTCAGAAACACTACAAACATACTGCCTTCATCTTTGTTAAACATAGAAAACAATAAACACTCCCCTGATTTCTTTTTCTTCTGCATGATATCAGTTTACACTTTAAAAGGCATTGCAGGAAATTATGAATGAAAAGATAAAACAGTGGCTTTCAACTGCCTCAGCAAGCCATGCACACTGCCAACATTTTTGTCACCAATAATTCTCCCATAAACATGGGCCTCTCCTTTCATTATGCAGGCTGTCATGCTTTAGTGAACCACATAATTTAACCTAATTAAAATAAGCAGTATGTGGCTTCCTCCCCCACTCTTTTTTCTTTAGCTGGACAAATGCCAGTAATTATATTTAGAGTATCCTAAGTGGACACCACATTAAATATTCATTTTGGTGTTCCTCTACGCAATCGCATATAGTCCCTGCTGCTCTTTTAAATATTAATTTTCATTTTATTTATAAAATCTTAAAAAATTGCACTTGTTAAAAGCCAAAATGAGGAAGGCTTATTGAGATACTCATTAGGCCAACAAAGTAGATACGTCAGTTGGCTTCTACCAAGCTTGTGGCGGAACTTTTTGCAAAGCTCTCATACATAATTCAATTCTAAATTGTTTCGTGTTTGAAACTAATACATGGTTCATTCAGACAGACAATCATATATATAAACATTTTATTCTCTCTTTTTTTTCTTCCCCATATTATAGAGGTAGGTCTTTAACCTTATCAGTTTCTGTGCTAGAATTTTACAGCAGCTACCCAACATAGTTTTGGGAAGAACACCTATTATAATTCAGCAGGATAGATACACAACTGAAATGATACTTAATTGCATCTAGGCCAAGCTAAGATACAGCCTAAGGAATTACAGCAAAAACAACAACAACAGAGGTAAGCTTCTTTTTGTGCTGCAAGTCAATGTGATTTTTCTATGGGGAATAAAAAATAAAATACAGCTCAACAGTGTACTCGAGTAGAAAAAGACAAAGATGTGTCGCCTCACATCTATTAACTATTCTTTCACCCTGACCGGAACCTCGGGTTCTCCTGGTTTTGCATAAGAACTTAGCAGTTCCCTCATTCACAGGTAAACCAGCCACAGGACAGCACCTATTATGTGAGAATTATAGCAGCTGTAGGTTAATTTCATATTAAAACAAGATATTTGTGTGAAGTAGGCTTACGATTTAACACACTGCCACCTTTTTATTCCATTTGTTCATTTCTATTAACAGTTCTTACCTTGCAACTGAATTTCATTTCCAGACAGATTTAAAATCACACTGAATCCCATTTGCACAGATGGATAGGCAGACACAGAGAGCAGGAAGCTTATGAATGACAGAAGGCAGAACTGGGTCTCAGCCACCACCCTCAATGAGAAACAGTGGAGCGGCAGGGGGGCCACGAAAGGGTCTCCCTTACCTGGGTGACTGAGACCCTCTCCCACATTCTCTCCCCTGTGGAATGTTGACTTTATGACACAGCATTTTCATTTTGATTCTTTCATATATGCTTTCATATATGTGACAATTGGCATGAAATATTACCTGGTACATACCGTCATATATCATGGGAATACTCACGTCACTCTCTGACCTTTAAGACTTGTTTAATATAAAACTGCGCACATCAACATGATGTAACAATCTGACCCTTTGGTTCTTTGTTCTTTCGTGTCAATTATTTCCAACTCGGTGCTGCTTGGGTGGAGAACAACATTGACAAAGCCATCCTATTAATAGCAGGTCTACATCCTTTATGTCTGTACATATTTTGTCTAATTATAACCAAATAGAATAAGACATAGCATGGCACACAATCAATTTCAGAATGCTTTGGTGAATGAACTCAGTAAATAAAGAAGGTGTCAGTTTTTACAATAGAAGATCAAGCAGCCTTTGCTCCGCCTTTTTTATTTTTTTGCATGAAATAACATGCCTACTGTTTTCACAGTGCTATGCAAAGCAGACTTTAGTGGCAGTTTTGAATCATCCCCAAAGTATTAGCTATTCAGACATTTTCTGTTGTGTCTACTTTGAAACTGCCAATGGCATGATGCTGAGATTAATTATTTCCTACTTCATCTGTTCCATAAAACAGCAAGAAACATGTTTTCTAAGTGACAAAAATTACTTGAATTGATGACAAGTTGCTTGCAGTATAACTTTTCTTTTTAGTGATAATAAAATTATTAATTTTCAATGGTTCAAGGAAAGACCATTTTTTAAAAATCACGTATTCTTAGTTTTACTTTGTATTCGATTTTAAACCTGGTTTTACATCATTCTACTTACTTTTATAATCGTTCATACTGATCAGAGCAGATTTGGGAGAGTGAGAAAAATTGGTTCTAGAAAAATTAATAATATAAATAAAAGAAACCCAGGTATAACCCATTAACGGAAGTGTACAAACAAAAATGTATTTAGTAAGCTTCAGCTTGATCAAGGGCACAATTTTATAGTATCAACTCCAGTAATATTAACTTAAATTGACTTTCAAAGAAATAAGCAAATAGGCTCATGGAATGACTAGGGTTATTGAAGAACAAAGACAATTTGCCAGAACCATGTTTTTGTGTTTGGAAATCCAAAGAGTGCCTGGAGATAGCCTTTTCTTCACATTTGAATCTTAGATAGTTCAAAATCTCCATATAAAGAAAAAGTAGAAATTAATTTCTAGGCAGTGTAATGCTAAGAAAAAGCTGTCTACAGTATTTCATAAATTGCACTGGGCTACCTGCTCTCAGGATGTGAAAAGCAGAGATAATTTCATCTATATCTTCTTTACACAAACATATTAGATTTTGCTGTCTATCTTGAATAAGTGAGCTGTGGTGGTGGCACTGAGGTCACATATAAATAAGGTATGATTTTTCTTTTCTGAGAAAGATATAAGCTTTTAATGGATGTTATATAAACCGTGATAGTTAAAACTCAATGTGTTATCGAAGAGAAGAAAAAAGGAAGTATATTGGTTTTCTATTGCTGTCGTAGTAAAGTTATTTTCTTACATTTCTGGAGGTGAGAAGTCTGAAATTCATCCCATTTGGGCTGAAGTTAAAGTGTTGGCAGGGCTGACCTTCTTTGGAGGCTGCAGGAGGGAATTCATTTCCTTGTCTTTTCCAGCTTTTAGAGACTGCTCACATTTCTTACCTCCTGGCCCCTCTAAATGACAGGTCAAGTCAGTTTCAAGCTACTGATTCTCCTGCTCTCCCTCATCCGTCTCCTTCTTCCACCCTAAAGGATCTTTGAGTTAACACTGGGTTCACCTAAATAATTCAAGAGAAACTTCCTATTTTAAGGCACCTGATTAACAACCATATTTTTATCTGCACCTTGAATTCCCCTTTGCCATGCAGCATGATTTATTCACAAGTCCTGAGAACTAGGATTCTTCTGCCTACCTCAGTGTGTGACCTAGAAGGTTCTCTGCAGCCTCACTCTGACCTTTCTAAGCAAGAATGAGTTTTCCAGAAGACACATCCTGAGACTCTCGGGTTTGAGTTCAGGGGGGTTACTGGGGACAATGGGACAAAACAACCTTCATGGAGGCTGAGGGAAGCAAGATTGCGCAGATCAAGTTGAACTTTGATGTAGTCGGAACAAAGGATTCAGTGGATTATAAGAGGAGCTTTGGACCTGAAAGGTCCTTCAAAATTCTCTCAATGGAAGCAAGGAGGTTAGGCCTTGGCTCTCCTCCCACCCAGTCTACTCCTCTCTGCAATGACCAGTCTTTGAAGGCCCAGGGATAGGTATACAATAAAGCACCTCCTTTTGGCTGAGAAGAATCCCTAAAAACAGTCTCAGCTGTGAGCCCATCATCTCTTTATGTATATTTTCCTAACCCATTTTAAAGTATGTGAGATATTATCTTTCTTATTTTACTGTCAGTTTAGGGTTCATATAATACTATAGTTCAATAAATTGATCTTTCCCTAATAAAGTGCTCTTACATGTTTTTTCCCCTGAAATTAACTGTTTTTCTTCCATTTTAACCTACCACATCAATATTATAATTGTATGTATCCACTCAAAAATATTGAGCTTCAGATGCTAACACTATGGAGTAGAGACAGATAAGAGAGAAGAAAAATACAATTCTAAGCAAGAAAATATGACATCACGGAGGCAAGGGGAAATGTCTATTGCAAGGGTGAAGAGTGACTGAACATTGTGTGTGTGTTAGAAAGAAAGGAGTGATTTCTCTCCAACTCAACTGGCATTTCTGAAGGAGTAGGGGCAATGTTCTCTGTTGTACTGTTACCATATTTAACAATTGGCGCTGGATAGAGTACTCAGTAGAATACTTCAGATGACACTTGTATTAGTGTCCTATATTTGCGTAACAAAAGGAAACCGGTCTGATGGCTCCTCAAATGATTAATCATAGAGTTACCATATGATCCACTGGTTCCACTTATAGGTACATACCCAAGAGAAATGAAAACAAACGTCACAAAGAAGTTTGCACAGGAATGTTTACTACAGCATGATTCACTGAAGCCAAAACATGGAAGCAGCTCAAAAGTACTTCAGTAGAGGAATGGATTAACAAATGTGCCATGTACATACAGAGGAATGTCATTTGGCTATAAAAAAGATAATGAAGTTCTGGTGGATGTGATAACATAGATGAACCTTGAAAACGTCAGGATGAAACATCAGTAACAAGACACATAGTGTAGGATGTCATTCATATGAAAGTTCAAAGAGACAGAAAGTAGAGTAATGGTTCTTTAGGGTTGGAAGATTGAATGAAGCAAAAAAAAAACAGTGATAAGTAAAGAATTTCTTCTTGAGGAGATGAAAATCTAAAATTGACTGTGGTAATGGTTACATACATCTGTGAATATGCTACAAATCACTGAATTACACACTTTATATGGATAAGTTGTAGGGCAATAAAGTGATTAAAATTTTAAAAGTCTAATTTCATAATTTATGTATGGGCATAGAAAAATTATTGACTGATTTGAGATCAAAATGCGAGACCAAAACATGGGATATCTTGGAGCAGCAGAGTTACTGTTGATTTCTACCTCATACATTTTTTGGTGTTTGTTTTGTATTTTCCAAATTTTCTACAACGTGCATAGTTACCTTTTTAATCAAAATGGAGACAGTATTTTTAGAATCTCGTTTTTATATAATATTACATTCCAGTAATTTTAAGTTTCACATACATTATTAATCAAAATTTGACATAAAGTAAACTTTAGTTTTGATGGTTAAAAAGAAGCCGGGCTCGGTGGCTCAGCCTGTAATCCCGCACCTTTGGGAGGCTGAGGTGAGTGGATTGCCTGAGCCCGCGGGTTCGAGACCCGCTTGGGCAAGCAAGACCTCATCTCTACAATAAATCAAAAAATTAGCTGGGCGTGGTAGCACGTGCCTGTAGTTCCAGCTACTTGGAAGGCTGAGGCGGAAGGATCACCGGAGCCCAGCAGGTCGAGGCTGTGGTGACCGGGAGAGGCCACTGCACTCCAGTCTGGGTGACAGAGTGAGACTCCAAATAAAAAAAAAAAAAAAAAAGAAAACAACTTTGAGAACACTTGGTAGACAAAAATGAAGTTATGCTACTACAGCTATATACAGCATATGCTCTATCTGGCATGTGCAGTTCTTTAATATTTAAAAAATACATTATGTAGTGATAGTACTACT
>CAUYQG010000116.1:0-13015 GCA_963574415.1 Tarsius wallacei
GCAGGCGGCTTGCTATTATAGCCCCAGCTGCTCTAGGGGCTGAGGTGGGAGAATCGCCTGAGCCCGGGAAGGTCAAGGCTGACTTGAGACCCCGACTCAAAGAAAAAAAAATTTTTAATTAAGTTTTAAAAATAAGTGGCAGAGGGGGTGTCACAGACAGATGGTAGAGTTTGGGACAACCGTGCCAACACATGCCCATCAGAAAGATGCTAAAAGATAATGAAACATGGATTCTGCTCTTCCCATTTTCAAGGGACATTTGACAGTGGCCTTCTGCTCGAGGTGGGCTCTGGGTGAGGCCCTTTCAACTGGGATGGCTCCACTCTGGCTCCCCAAAGGGCCCCCCACCGGCCGCCGGCTCTCTGCCGCTTGTAGCTGCCATGTTCTTTCCAGCCCTGCTTCCCATGAGCTGGGCCCATGTGGACCCTGAGCCATCCCCACCCCACAGACACGCGGCACCCCCCTTCCCTTGGCCTTGAAGACTGTCTTGGGGAGGGAGACTTGGGGATGGAGGGACAAAGCCTTCAGCCTTCCAGAGCACGTCACCCTGGGCGTCCTCCGAGGTACAGCTGGGAAGCCATTTGATTTGTGCCGCCACCGTTCAGGAAGTTTGGGGTGGAAGTCCCAGGCAGAGGCCCCGGATGTGGGCCGCAGGGGTCAGAAGGCAGAGGACAGGGAGCCCCGAGGGGAGAAGGAGCAGGAGTGGAAAACAATGCCCATCTCAAAATAGTACTGCCCTCACTCGGGCAAGACACACACCAGCAGACGCGAGGAACCCTCAGGACTTCATCATCCTTCCACTGGTCATGTTCACAGAGCACCGGGAGCAGTGGTGGACCCCTGGGGTCTAGGGCTAGATCAGGAACACACGTGGGGTCATGGAGACAAAGGCACAAATTCTAGCACCCAACCACAAGGACCTGATGGAGGAGACAGCAGAAGGGGTGGTAGGAGCTCAGAGGAGCCACAGGCTTTGTCTTCAGGGAGCCCGGAAGGCTTCCAGGAGGAGGCGACACTGAGCTCCATCTGGAATGACGGCAGGAAATTTTCCAACTCTGGAGGAGGAAGGCTGCTCCTAGCCACAGAAGCAGCATGTGCAAAAACCCTGGGTCACAAAAGAATAACTTCTGGGTTTCAAGAGAGTCTCAGGCTAGAAAAGGGCCAAAGGGGCCACCTGGTCTGATGTTCTGGTCCATCAGGGCCCTCTCATGAGTGAAAGGCTGGCCTCCCTGTGACAGTCCCAGAGGTTGTCTGTCCTTGGGCCCCCTTCACACCATCCTGTGTTTCCCACTGTTAGGATATCATGCCTCCTGGGCTCCCCTGAAGACTGGCCGCCCACCATCCCAACCTGAAACACACCCCAAAGCCCTGCAGTGACTATTGAGTGCAGAGCTGCTGTACATGGCCTGTGTGCTCGATGGGCTTGGACTTAAGATCCACGTAAGGGCGAGGAAGGGTGTGGTCGACTTTGGTCCTGTTTTCCAGCAAACAGTAAATGTAAACTGAGCTTCATGGAGATTCAAGTTTGTAAAACTCATTTGCCAGCTGTGTCTTCATGAAATTGTCAGGGACATCTCTCTTGACCAGAAAGCACCCATGAGAGTAGGAATGATAGCTCAGGCCAGGCGTGGTGGCTCACATCTATAATCCCAGCATTGTGGGAGGCTCAGGCAGGAAGATCATTTGAGCTAAGGAATTCGAGACCAACCTGGACAACAAGCAAGAGAGATCTCTTCTCTTTAATAAAAAAAAAAAAGAAAGAAAGAAAATGAAAATAAAAAAGGGCCGGGCTCAGTGGCTCAGCCTGCAATCCCAGCACTTTGGGAGGCCCAGGTGAGGATTGCCTTAGCCCATGGGTTCAAGACCAACCCGGGCAACTTGGCAAGAGCTCATCTCTACAATAAATAAAAAGAAATTAGTCAAGCATGGTAGCTCGTGCCTGTAGTTGCGGCTACTTGGAAGGCTGAAGTGGAAGAATCGCCAGAGCCCCGCAGGTCGACGCTGGGGTGGCCATGAGCATGCCACTGCACTCCAGCCTGGGTGACGGGGTGAGATTTCAATTCAAAAAAAAAAAGTAAGAATAATAATTCCAAGTTCACATCTGTAATCCCAGCACTTTGGGTGACCAAGGTGACAGGATTGCTTAAACCCAGGAATTCAAGACCAGCCTGGGCAATATAACGAGATCTCGTGTCTACAGAAAATCAAAAATTAGCAGGCGTGGTGGCACACGCCTGTAGTCCCAGCTAATCGGGAGTCTGAGGTGGAAGGATCGCTTGAGCCCGGGAAGGGAGGCTGTGGCAAGATGTGATCCTGCCATTGCATTCCAGCCTGGGCGGCAGAGTGAGATTCTGACTCAAAAGAAAAAAAGGAATAGCTCCCGCTGGTGTATTGAGGGCTTTCCATACACTGTCTCATTGCAAGGCTGGTGATGACCCCCCTGGTACAAATGAGAGAAACGTCCTCGGATCTGTCTGACTCCAGCTTTCAGTGCCAGGCCGACAGTGCATTCTCTGTAAATACATGTTGAATTGGCCGGGCTTGGTGGCTCAGCCTGTCATCCCAGCACTTTGGGAGGCCGAGGGGAGTGGATTGCCTGGGCCCACAGGTTCGAGACCCACCCGGGCAACTTAGCGAGCCCTCATCTCTACAATAAATCAAAAATTAGCCGGGCGTGGTAGCACGCGCCTGTCGTTCCAGCTACTTGGAAGGCTGAGGCGGAAGGATAGCCGGAGCACAGCAGGGCGAGGCTGCGGTGGCTGGGAGCAGCCACTGCACTCCAGTCTGGGCGACAAAGTGAGACTCTAACTCAAAAAAAAAAATATTGAATAAATAAGTGGCGGAGGCAGTGAGAGCTCCCACTTTGGCACACTGCCACCTCTCAGGCAGGAGACACACGTGGTGTCCACATGGCCCACTTCCCTTGTCTCGGCCATAAGAAGGCAGGGCTTGCTTCCCTAAGGGTGCCTAAGGCCGGCCTGGAGCTGGTGTCTGTTTAATGAGGCGGACTCTTCACGAGGGTCTGTGTGCGTGTCCTGTACCACCAACATAAGGATGAATTCTGTTCTTCACAGCAAGAATCTGTCCCCTCCACACTTCACCTTTAACTGAGCACAGACCAAAGGGATTGTGTAGCCTTTGGTGAGAGAGAACGTGGAGAAAAAGATGGTGCCTCCCAGATCTAAAATGTTTCTCTTTAAAACATTTTAGGCCAGGCATAGTGGCTCACGCCTCTAATCCCAGTGCTTTGGGAAGCCGAATCGGGAGGGTTGCTTGAAGCTAGGAGTCGGAAACCAGCTTAAGCAACATAACGTGACCTGGTCTCTGAATTAGCCAGGCATGGTGGCGGGCACTTGTAGTCCCAGCTATGAGAGAGAGAGAGAGAGAGAAAGAGGAAGAGAAGGGAGGGGAGTGGAAGGGGGTGGGACGGGAAGGGGGGAGGAGAGAGACCTTCAATAGAGAAGACTTCATCTTTGCTGAGTTATGCCCGTTTTTTTGGTTTTTTGTTTTTCCTTCCCAGAGAAAAAGCCACCCTGGAAGGGATGGTCAGTGGAGGCCTGACGCCTAGTGGCCAAGGCCGGTAGTACACACATCCACACACGCACGCCCCGCGGCCGGTCTCAGACTCGCCCATCGGTTCCATCCATTGGAACGATGGCTTTTAGCGACAAGAAACCCCTGTCATGCAAACGCTCCTACCTGGAGGCCTGTGGATCCCACTTTGACAAATATACCCCCAAATAAATAATATATGCCTATTATTATTAGCTACAAATACATTTTATTAACTATAAAGATTTCCCCAGGGAATCTATACCAGTGCAGGTTGGAGAGCACCCTGGGTTCTAATAGCAGGGAATTTTTTATTTTGAGTCGAAGTCTCGCTTCATCACCCAGGCTGGAGTGCAGTGGCACACTCATGGCCACTGCAGCCTCGACCCGCTGGGCTCCAGTGATCCTTCCACCTCAGCCTTCCAAGTAGCCGGAACTACAAGTGTGCGCTACCACGCCCGGCTAATTTTTTTGGTTTATTGTAGAGACACGGTCTCGCCAAGTTGCTGGGGCTGGTCTCGAACCTGCGGGCACAGGCAATCCACTTGCCTCGGCCTCCCAAAGTGCTGGGAGGACAGACGGAACCAGAAGCCTGGCCCAGCAGGGAAATTAACAACAGGAAGAAATCTGCTCCTGGCTCTTCAAGTGATGAGTGTGGACCATGACCATCTAAAGGAAAGTGTCTACAGCCCAAGTCGTGGGTCACACTTTCCCCCCCTTCAGGTCTCTGTCACTTTCCTTCATTTTGTTTCTCCCTAGCATCACCATCTTACATACTCTACAGTTTGCTTATTTGTCTTGTTATCTGTCTCCTTCCCTGGTGTATAAACTCATGAAGACAGGGATTTGAGTCGGGCTTGTTTCTTGATGAATCCTCACACCTAACATGGGACCTGGGACGTAACAGAAGCCCAGTAAATATTCTTGAAATAAATGTTAGTGAATTCAATGTTGAGAAAACATGATGGTGCACTTTGGGAGGCTGAGGTGAGAGGATCACTCGAGTCCAGTAGTTCAAGACCAGCTTAGGCAACATAGCAAGACCTCGTCTCTACAAAAAAAAACAACTTTAAATTAGCCAAACATGGTGGGGCATGTCTGTAGTCCTGGCTACTCAGGAGACTGAGGTGGAAGGATTGCCTGAGCCCAGGAGGTCAAGGCTGCAGTGAGCCATGATCATGTCACTGCACTCCTGCCTAGGTGACAGAGTGAGACCCCGACTCAAAAAATGTTTTAAAAACAATAAAGTTGGAAAATCACTTATCTGTAACCATCATTTTAATAATGGACTCAACCATGAATCATCACTGGATGTTAAAACTTTGGGTACGTATTTGATGGGGAACAGATTATATGTAGTCTCAAAGTGTCTCCCTGCAGAATACCTTAATAATCACAAAACAAGAAATGCAGGGAAAAAATCCTGTCAGCAGACACCCCTTCACCAAGTAATCAAAGTTAACACCAACTGTCACCCATAACTGGACGAACCAGCCTCCGGTGCCTCCTGATACAATGCACTGAGAAGGCTTCTGTGATATTCCTGCTAAAAAATGGATAGACTGAATTTAACCATAAGAAAACATCAAATAGGCCAGGCTCGGTGGCTCAGCCTGTAATCCCAGCACTTTGGGAGGCCGAGTCAAGAGAATTGCCTGAGCCCACAGGTTTGAGACCCACCCGGGCAACTTGGCGAGACCTGGTCTCTACAATAAATCAAAATTAGCCAGGCTTGGTAGTGTGCACCTATAGTTCCAGCTACTAGGAATGCTGAAGCAGAAGGATCGCCGGAGGCCAGCAGGTCAAGGCTGTGGTGGCCGGCCAGGAGCATGCCACTGCCCTCCAGCCTGGGTGACAGAGTGAGACTTGGACTCAAAAAAAAAAATCAAATAAACCCAGATTAAGGGATATTCTGCAAAACAGCTGCCCTGAACGCTTCAAAATGTCCATGCCATGAATGAAAAAGGCAGGCCGAGGGACTGCTCAAGACTGAAGGTGTCCCAAGAGACCTGGCAACCAAAAAAAAAAAGTCCTGGATTAAATCCTAGATCAGATAATTAAAAATCATAAAGAAGGACAATGTCAGGACAGCTGGTGAAACCTGAATATGTGCTGTGGATTAGCTCAGCAGTCCCCAACCTTCTTGGCATCAGGGCCTGGTGTCATGGAAGACAGCTTTTCCACGGAAGGGGAAGAGGGAGAAAGTGAAGCCCAGCCTCACTGCTCATGTTCATCTGTCTCTGCAGCCACTCCCCAGCGCTAGCATCACTGCCTCCGCTCCACATCAGGTCATCAGGCATTTGAGTCTCATAAGGAGCGTGCAACCTCGATCCCTCACCTGCACAGTTCACAGTAGGGCTCACACTTCCACGAAAATCTAATGCCTCCCATGATCTGACAGAATGTGGAGCTCAGGCAGTCATGCGAGCAATGGGGAACGGCTGTAAATACAGATGAAGCTTCACTCACTCGCCCTGCAGCTCCCCTCCTGCAGGGAGGCCTGGTTCCTGACAGGCCACAGACTGGTCTGCAGCCCAGAGGTTAGAGGCCTCTGCATCAGACAATAGCATTGTATCGATGTTAGACTGCCTGCATGTGATCACTGTGACATTGTCCGTGTGGGCAAACATCTTTGGAAAGACACACTAGAGATTTAAAAGCAGAACGTCATGATGTCTGCAATTGACTCGAATCATTTAACCAAAATAATAATTGTGTGTGTGTGTGTGTGTGGGTGTGTGTGTGTGTGTGTAGAAAGAGAGAGAGAGAGAGAGAGAGCGCACATAAATATGGTAAAAGGTTAATAATAAATGAACCTGAAAAAAATAACAAGTGAATCTGGATGAAGAATATATGGGAATTTATTGCACTAGACTTGCAATTTTTCTGTAGATTTAAAATATTTTTCAAAAAGGAGTTAAACTTTTTTTGAAGATAATGCTTTATTTATACATTTAAGTTAAATTCAAAACTTCTTCCAGACAAAAACAACGCCATTTTAAAAATTAGCAAAGGACACAAAAGACGACATACAAAAGACTTTTTTACAAAAAATAAAGATGGGTTGTTTATTGGAGAAGGAAGCAGAGAAATTTGAAAAACAAAACGAAAACTAGTGTGCCTATGGTAACGGAGGGCTTCCTCAAAATTCTGTGCAAATATTCACAGTTCTTTAAGATTCTTGAGCAATTTTTGCATAAACTGAGAACTTCATGACAAAGGACGTTTGATTTTTAGAATCCAAAGTAATAAAATCTGATATACAACCTGGACTGTTCCGCAATGAATTTCACTTTAAATATATGTATACTTTTATAGATAAATATTTTGTGGGGTATAATTCAGGACTAGGTATACAAAGTGGGCATTGTACAGGTAGAGTTCGGGCCTCCCTTTCATCCCCACTTTGCCTGGTTTGAGATCAGGTCCCTTTATTGAGGTTATGTCCCCACCCCCACCCCGGCAATATCCCACTACTGCCAATCTTTTTCTTATGGTATTATGGTAAATGTTTAGCATCCACTTATGAGTGATAAGCTTTTTTTGTATGTGTGTGACAGTGTCTCACTCCGTTGCCCAGGCTGGAGTGTAGTAGCACCATCATGGCTCACCGCAACCTCAACCTTCTGGGCTCAAGTGATCCTCCCGCCTCTGCCTCCTGAGTAGCTGGGACTACAGGCATGCGCCACCATGCCTGGCTAAACGTCGTAGATAGGGTCTCGCTATGTTGCCCAAACTCCTGGCCTCGAACTCCTGACCTCCAATCCTGCCACCTCGACCTCCCAACGTCCTGGGATTACGGACGTGAACCATTGTGCGTGGCCTAAACATTTTTTACGTGAAACTGAAGGGAATATAATATATAAAAAGGAAAATATTTGGGTCAGAAAAGGGAAGGGATGAATGATTTCTTTTCTCCTCATGTTATACCGCTTTGGCAATAAACAGGGTCACGCTTTTTCCCTTTCCACAACAGAGGTGAGGAGAGAAGGGCCCTACATTTTTCTGTTGCCTACTCAGGACCTATTTATTCTGTCAGTGCCCCATGAGGTTAGTATTATTGTCCTCTTTTATATATGAGAGTGCTGATACCCACAGAAATGTCACTCAGGGTCACTGCCATGGGAGCAGGATTTGAACACTTTTTTTTTTTTTTTTGAGTCAGAGTCTCACTCTGTCACCCAGGCTGGAGTGCAATGGCACACTCACGGTCACCGCAACCTTGACCTGCTGGGCTCAGTCGATCCTTCTGCCTCAGCCTTCCAAGTAGCTGGAACCACAGGCATGTGCCACCAGGCCCAGCTGATTTTTTGATTTATTGTAGAGATGAGGTCTCGCCAAGTTGCCCAGGCTGATCTCAAACCCCTAGGCTCAGGCAATCCTCTCGCCTCGGCCTCCCAAAGTGCTGGGATTACAGGCATGAGCCACTGTACCCAGTTTGAACACTTCTAATTATTGGCTTTTCTTATCTTTTTTTTTTTTTTTGAGTCAGGGTCTCACTCTGTCACCCAGGCTGGAGTGCAGTGGTACAATCACGGCCCACCACTGCCTCGGCCTCCTGGGCTCAGGTGATCCTTCCACCTCAGCCCCCCAAGTAGCTGAGACTACAGGTGTGCACCACCATGCTTGGCTAATTTTTTTTTTCTTTTTTGTAGAGACAAAGTCTCGCTATGTTGCCCAGGCTGGTCTCAAACTCCTGGGCTCAAGCAGTCCTCCTGCCTCAGCCTCCCAAAGTGCTGGGATGACAGACGTGAGCCACGGTGCCCAGCCTCTTCCCACTTTAGGTACTGATGTCTCTGTGCTCTGTGCCAGAGTAGGACAGGCGCCGGAGTGGAAGGATGAAAAGACTTGGTCCCTGTCCTGGAGTTCACAGTCTACCGCAGGTGGTCAGGCACCGTCTGCCGGATGCTGGGGGACACAGCCATCACGGGACAGGGAAGAAGGCCCGGCGGGGCAGGACCTAAAGGCAGGCGAGAGTCAGCGAGGGCCGGCCTCTTCCTGTGCCCCCCTGCGGCCTCTGCCCAGATCTGCCTTGCTCCGACCTGGAGGCTGACCCCAAGACCCCTGCACCCTCTGCCTCCAGTCCAGCTCGTGCCAGGTCCTGGTAGCGCTGCCCCCTCCCGTGCCTCCTCTGCCCTCCCATCCCCAAGGGGTGCCCCAACATTCCCCCGGGGTCCTCTAGCCCTGCCCACCCCTCTGGCCATTGTCCCCTCACTAAGTCCCTTCAGTGTCTGGGGCTGTTCCCAAAAGGACTGCAATTGGCACACCAGGTGACAAGAGAGAAATACATTCAGATGGAATGACAGGTGCCAAGGCCCTGCAGCAGGGAGGACGGGGCCCACTGGGAGAAGCCAGATGGCCCAGGGTGGCTGGAGGGCACGCAGGCGAGCGGTTTCAGCCCAAGTTGCAGCTGCCAGCACTGACATCAGGAGCCGTGACACATGAGTCCTATGTCCCCCACCCCCGGTGACCCCTAGCCAAGTCCTGCTGTGTGCAGCCTTACCTGAAGGAGTTGTGAGGCCATGGCCTGGGGCCGGCCTGGGGCTCCACCCCCAGGGACATAGGCACAGCCCATGCTGAGGATAAAAACAGGAGACTCGTGCTCCCCTGACACTCGGGTGTGATTTCCAGGCCCCCAGAAGCCCCCTACCCAGCCTGGCCATCAAAACCTCAGGCCACAGCTCACGCCCAGCCATTTGCTCAACCTCTGCTCTGCGACCGTTTCAGATCCTTGTGAAAATGAGGTGTCCCCCTGGGAAGGCTGTTATCAGCTTCCAGATGCCTCCTCCTCTTTGATGGCATCCCGGATATCTCCTGGAAGTGAGCTCCTCTTCCCGGATGACCCACAGCGCTTTGTCCCTGTAATGCCTTTTTCGGTATCCTGCTTTAGTTAACTATGGCTACCATCCGCTGCTTTATATTATAGTGACTTAGGTGTGGGTTTTATTTCTCCACTCAAATGTTAAACCCATTGAGGGCAAAATTTCATGACTGATTCGGCTCTATGAAGCCTACTGCCTGGCATGTGAAATAAATGAATGAGGACGGGCTCGGTAGCTCAGCCTGTCATCCCAGCACTTTGGGAGGCCGAGGAGTGTCGATTGCCTGAGCCTGCAGGTTCGAGACCCGCCCGGGCAACTTGGCAAGACCTCGTCTCGACAATAAATTAAAAAAGTAGCCAGGCATGGTAGCACATGCCTGTAGTTCCAGCTACTTGGAAGGATGAGGCAGAAGGGTCACCGGAGCTCAGCAAGTTGACGCTGGGGTGGCCGTGAGTCTGCTACTGTGCTCCAGCCTGGGTGACGACAGTGTGAGACTCCAACTCAAAAAAAAAAAAATAGAAATGAACGAATGAATGAGGTGGGTGATGCAAAGCCTCACCCATGGACTGGCTGCCTTGCCCCACTCCCAGGCCAAGGTACAAAGACCCTCGAGGCTGTTGCCGCAGGTCCTTTGTGGGGACAGGCAGCTGGGCGCCCTGGCTCTCACGTCTGGAATGAGAGACCCAGGACAAGCTCTTCAAATATCCTCAGCTACACCCCCGGCCTTCCTTCCTAACACCAAACGTGGCAGGGTCACGGGTTGCAGACCAGGACTCAGGACAACACTGCTTAGAGGGAATGGGGCCTCGGTGGGATCAGATTGGATCAGAAGCCAGGTCCAGCTGGGAGTCACATGGTGCCACAGATACCGAGAACAAGGGAGCCAGGGCCGTGCGTCCCACTATCAGGGATCTTAACCTCTGTCCCTAGGAGGGGTCACCCCAGCCACCAGCTCCAATAGTGTCACACCAGGGCCCTGTGCAGGTGCAGCTCGGGGGAGGAGCCCTGAGTGGGGACAGGGCGCAGTGAGGGGTAGAGGAGGCTGGCTGGAATCTCTCCGTCCCTGCTGGGAGACTGTGGGATGATTCCTTGGTGGCCCCCCAGTTCTCAGGAATTTTTCATCCCCGGTATAATAGCTCCGTCTTCTCTCCATCCTCCCCTGCCCACCCCAGGTCGCCAGAGTTTCCTTCTCTGCTCCCATTGAATGCCTGCTTGGCCCAGCACCGAATGTCTGCCACTGGTTCCCCCGAGACCTTTTGTCTGTGACCCTAAGCAGGTGTCAGAGCCCTTTCTGAAGGCCGGCCGGCCTGGTGTTGGACTGAGGTTGAGGCTCCCAGCCACCCCCTCCCTTCCCAGGGCTTGGGCATAAGCACATTCCTGCTCCCAAGACCCCAGACCTCCCTTCTGCCTCCCGACTCTCCCTCGAGAGCTGGGACCACAGACCCCAGCACGCTCCCTGCTCAAGGACACACAGATTTGGAACTATCAGGGGCTAGGATGATTCTTTTTTCCCCGATTATTTTGGAATACACGGAGCATACACACAAAATACACATAGCATTAAATGAACCATCTTAATCATTTTAAGAGTACAGTCCAGGGGTAGGAAATACATCTTTCTTTTTTTTCAAGTTGGAGTCTCACTCTGTAGCCCAAACTGGAGTATAGTGGCATGCTCACGGCTCACCACAACCTCAACCTCCTGGGCTCAGACGATCCTTCTGCCTCCGCCTCCCAAATAGATGGGACTGCAGGCACATGCCACCCCATGTGGCTAATTTTTTGATATTTTGTAGAGACGAGGTCTTGCTGTGTTTCCCAGGCTGATCTCAAACTCCTGGGCTCAAGTAATCCTCCTGCCTTGGCCTCCCAAAGTGCTGGGATTACAGGTGTGAGCCGCCACACCCAGCCTGTAAATACATTTATAGAATTCTGTGGCCATCACCACCCTCCATCTCTAGAATATATGTGTTTTGTGAAAATGGAGCTCTGTCCCCTTTAAACACTAACTCCCCATTGCCGTCTCCCCCAAGCCCCTGGCACCCATCATTCTACTGTCTCTCTCAAGAATTTGACTCTTCTAGGAAACTCATCTAAAATGAATTGCATGGTATTTGTCTTTTCGTGACTGGCTTATTGCATTCAGCACAGTGTCCTCACGGTTCATCCACAGTGTAGCATGTGTTGGAATTTTCTTCCTTTTTTTTCTGAGTCACTGTCTCACTCTCTCACCCATGCTGGAGTTCAGTGTCACAGTTCACCACAGCCTTAATCTCCTGAACTCATGTGATCCTTCCGCCTCAGCCTCCTGAGTAGCAGGGACTGACTTCAGGTGCGAGCCACCATGCCCAGCTAGTTTTTTGATTTTTTTTTTTTTTTGTAGAGACAAGTTCTCGCCATGTTGAACTCCTAGGCTCAAGTGATCCTCACGCCTCAGCCTCCCAAAGTGCTGGGATTATACGCATGAGCCACCGCGCCTGACCGGTAGTTTCTACTAAACCTGGATATATGCCTACCCTGTGATATACAGCCCCACTCCTGGATGTATACCCAACAGAAACACATCCACATGTTCTCTAAAAGATGTGCATTAGGGCCTGGTGTGGCAGCTCGAGCCTGCAATCCCAGCACTTTGGGAGGCCGAGGTGAGGGGATTGCCTGATCATGCAGGTTTGAGACCAGCCCGGGCAACTTGGCGAGACCTCGTCTCTACAATAAATCAAAAACTAGTGGGGCATGGTAGCGCGCACTTGTAGTTCCGGCTACTTGGAAGGCTGAGGCGGAAGGATCACCTGAGCCCAGCTGGTTGACACTGGGGTGGCTGTGAGGGTGCCAATGCACTCCAGCATGGGCGACGGAGTGAGACTCCAACTCAAAAAAAAAAAAAGATGTGCATTAGGACAACTGTAGTTAATCATGATGTATTATATAGTTTCTTTTTTTTTTTTTTTGAGTCGGAGTCTAACTCTATTGCCCAGGCTGGAGGGCAGTGGCATGCTCATGGCCACCGCAGCCTCGACCTGCTGAGCTCAGATCCTTCTGCCTCAGCCTTCCAAGTAGCTGGAACTACAAGAGCACACTCTCATGCCCAGTTTAGTTTTTTATTTATTGTAGAGACAAGGTCTTGCCAAGTTGCCCATGCTGGTCTCGAATTCCTGAACTCAGGCAGTCCTCTTACCTCAGCCTCCCAAAGTGCTGGGATTACAGATTTGAGCCACCACGCCTGGCCTATATAGTTTCAAATAGCAAGAAAGCGAATACTGAATGTTCTCAAAAGAAAGAAGCAATAAATATTCCAGATGATGGACATGCTAATTACCCTGAATTGATCACTGGATATCATATATATCAAAACAACACTCTATACCCCATAAATATGTTCAATTATTATATGTAAACTTAAAATAAAAGAGGCCAGGCTTGGTCTGTAATCCTAGCACTTTGGAAGGCCGAGGTGGGAAGATCTCTTGAACCCAGGTGTTCGAGACTGGCTGCGGCAACATAGCAAGACCTTGTCTCTACCAAAAAAATTTTTTGTAGATACCAGGTCTCATTATGTTGCCTAGGCTGGACTCGAACTCCTGGACTCAAGCAATCCTCCCGCCTCAGCCTCCCAAAGTGCTGGGAATTCAGTCATGAGC
>CAUYQG010000119.1:0-17246 GCA_963574415.1 Tarsius wallacei
CGCCTGTAGTTCCAGCTACTTGGAAGGCTGAGGCGGAAGGATCGCCGGAGCCCAGCAGGTCGAGGCTGCGGTGGCCGGGAGCGGCCACTGCACTTCAGTCTGGGCGACAGAGTGAGACTCCAACTCAAAAAAAAAAAAAAAGAAATATACCATTCATAAAAGTATACTGGATTGTTCCATTTATATGACGTTTTCAAAAACAGGCCAATTAAACTTTAGAGATGCATACTCCAGCAGTACTACTGCAAAGAAGAGCAGGCCAGGCTCAGGGGCTCAGCCTGTAATCTCAGTACTTTGGGAGGCTGAGGCAAGTGGATTGCCTGAGCACGCGAGTTTGAGACCAGCCAGGCAACTTGGCAAGACGTTGTATCTACAATAAATCAAAAAAAATTAGCCGCACATGATAGTGTATACCTGCAGTTCTGGCTACTTGGAAGGCTGAGGTAGAAGGATTGTCAGAGCCCAGCAGGTCAACACTGGGGTGGCTGTGAGCGTGCCACTGCACTCCAACCTGGGCGACAGAGTGAGACTCCAACTTAAAAAAAAAAAAGAGCAAGGAGATAATTGTTACAAAGTCAGCATAGTGATTCCCTATGTGAGGAAGGATGAGGGGGAAACATGGGAGCTTTGAAGACTTTGGCATCATTCTGCCTTTAACTGAAGTTGAGGTTACATATGTTCTCTTTAATATTATTCTTTAAAAATATGTCTTTGGGCTGGGCATGGTGGCTCGTGCCTGTAATCCCAGCACTTTGGGAGGCCAGGAGTTTGAGGCCAGCCTGGACAATAGAGCAAGAACTCATCTCTAAATATAAAGTCAAACGTGCCTCTGTTTTATATACTTCTCTATGTGTGGTATCTCACAAAAATTAAACTTAAACTAGTATATTAATTTCAAAAAACGGCAAGAATAAAAAATGGGTGTCTTCCTCTTTAACTTCTGTTTTCACTCATTCATCAAGGATTCACTAGACAAATACTGAGTTTCTACTATGTGCCAGGTGCCAGGTATTGTTTTCAGGAAGACGCTGGAGATACTGCCCCAAAATAAGCCAAAGTTCTTGTTTCAAACCTTTTATGTTAAAAATGACAGAAAACCTCATGCAAGCTGGCTCATGTAACCGAAATGTCTAGAGGCAGATTTAGCCTCCAGATGAGGCTTGATCAAGCAACTCCATGTTGTCCCCAAGGCTTTTTTCTGTCCCCCGTCCTGTTCTCTGTGGTGTCAACTTCATCTTCAGGTTTCACATGATGCCCCTTAGTGTCAAATATTCCCCTACTGGTCATAAGCAGCTATAAGCCTCACATCTTCACACCTATTCAAGAGGGTGTCTATGTTTCAGCATTTACAGTAAATGTTCCAAGGTTTACTCTAATTCGACTGACTTAAGACGGAGTATATCCCTAGCTCAGTAGAATGTTAGGAGTTCTACTCCTAAACTTTTGTGGGGGGGGGGGTAGATTATGTGGCTGAGCTTGGAGTAGGTAATGGGATCAACATTTTTACTCCAAGCACATGGCTGAAGAGTGTATTGGGGGTGTTTCACCAATCATAACTCTTGGGCTGTTGCCAGGAAAAAGGAAAATGAAGGTTAGAAAAGGAACTAAATTAATTTTCTGTGATCCCTGCTAGTCTTGGAACATACCTTCTTGTGAGGGTTGAGGGAATCAGACAATAATCAGGTAAACAAATAAATAAACAAGATAGTTAGAAATAGTGAGAAGCAATATGACAATAATATAATGGAATGCAAGGTGCATGAAAACAGAGAATTTTATCTGTTTTGCTCAATGCCATACCTCATCTGCCTAGTCCAGTGCCTACCTAGCACATAGTAGGTCCTCAATAAATAGTTATCAAGTTGAATTGTATTGAACCATTAACATGGTGGATTGATAGTCATTGCTGTGTACCACACACGCTGCTTCTAGACAACAGCTCTACTTGGGTGTGTTGTCATCCACATGCCTTTGTTTATACTATTCTTCCTACTCAGGACATCCTCCACGTTCCCTGTTTATCTAGGCCCTATACATCTTTCCAAACTTTGTTGAAATTCCATCTTCTTCAGGAGTCTTTCATGATATCTCCACTTGTCTTTAACGTCTCTCCTTCCTGACCATTCCCTATCCCTACCATGGCATTTACCAGCAATGTGCGTTTTAGCCCTGGGTTTTCTTACATTTGGTAATTTGACAAATACTCTTTTGCCATGAAAATTAAACTTATTTCATATTTACATGTTTTTAAATCCGAAATAGAACTGGAGTCATCTGTGGATAAGCATTCCCTTCTTTCTTAGCTTAGTCATTTCTGAGCTATATATGAACTTGGATAAATTATTTGGCCAATTTGTGAGTTAGTTTCCTGGTCTGCAACATGGGGGTAGCACCTTGCTCATAATGCTTTTCTGAGTACTGAGATTATGTATACCAGAGTCTGGCACATAGTAGGCACATGATAAACAGTAGTGATGATGATGAATTTTTTTCTTTCTCCATCCCTCCCTTCAGTACTTAGCCCATACATAGAATACATAGCTTTAAGTGCCTAATGAAGACTTACTGAATTTATCGCCCAAAGATTCCCACTCCCTAGAAATGCCTTGGACTCCATCCCGATTCTGAGGCTAAATATTTTAAACACATGTGCCAGAGCTTCTAAGCTAGAAAGCTGCAGGCTTGACCCCTCTTGCTTATTTGCCACTGGTGTGGAGACCCAGTCTTTGACCCATTTTGCCTTCAGCGTCAACAGAAGGAAATTCCTTGAAGCAAAACCAGTTTAGTGACTACACTGCAAAAATGGAGAAACCAGGATAGGAGGGAGCAGCAGGAGCAGCAGCAGCAGCAAGTACTCTGTCCATCAGTGTGTAACGTATCAGTGTGTGTAAATGACGGACACAGCCATCAGTTACAGCCACAGCACTAATACTAAACTAACGAGCACCTGTCATCAGCGTGGGCTGAGTGGCTGAAGAGACACTCAGTAGCCTCCTAATTGACTCAAATGATGGTCTGTGTGTGCCTGGGTGTTGACTAAGCTGCCACCAGGGCTGGAGGTGGTGCTATTATGCTAATTCTTGTGCATCCCACGGGTCATAAAAGAACAGATACTTCATCTGCCACAGGAGGAATGGCAGCAATTAAGGCAGTCACGATGCCATGAAGTGGCATTAACAAAACAAATGAGGACTCTGTCTCTGGGTAAAATCATCCTGGACTTTTGGGGGTGGAAAAAGCCCTGCCTAAATCATTTCTGTTTACTTTTTGTGCTTATAGCCTGTGATTGCTCAATTACATCATTCATGAGCATGGCGTCCCTAAATGTAAAAAATAAAATGCACAAGCTTTCCTATAATCCCAGCTCCTCTGCCAGCTGGCTCGTCGGGATTAGAGTACACCTGCTGTCTTCTCAGCTACAAACTTCATTGCACGGGAATTTAGACCCAACCTTTTGCCCAAGTCCACTCCATCCAGCACTGCTTCCCATGCTGGAGCGAGCATAAGAGCTGGGGAAGGTCAAGCTCACTACCTAGCAAGGCAGTTCGAGTGAGTAAAGCCTGAGGTCCTGACTGAGACTTAACCACTGGCCAGAAAAATCTGTTGTGAGTGTGCTCCAGGTGAGCTCATTCTAGTGGTTAAGAGAATAGGCTGTGAAATGAGGTTGACTTGATTTTAAAAGTTGCCATTAATTAGTTACATGACCTTCGGCAAACAATTAACTTCTCTGGGAAAAAAATAGGACCCACTTTATAGTGTCGTTATGAGAGTCAAATAAAATAATCCATTATGTGGTGCTTGGCATGTTGCTTGGCACAAATTATGTGCTCAATAAATGTTAGCTCTTATTATAATTATTGTCAGGGGCAGTGGTGATATTGAGAGCAATGACTTTGACCAAAGACTTGGATGAACTGATGCTATCTATCATCAAGATCAGCATGTAGCTGCTCAATCAGTCTGGTTTTTGAGTGGAATTGGCTAGTATCATAGGCCATAAGTAAACCAAGACATCTGCAATTTGAAAAAGAAAAATATTTCCTACACACAATCTTAGTTGTCAGTATCCAAGAGGTATATGTAGTTCCTGTCAACTCCAGGGGTTTCGCTGGGTCAAATGACTCTGACCAGGTTCAGGTGTATCAGCACCCAGAGCTGTTCAGGGTTATTATGGGTCAGCATCCTGATCTGATGGCTAAGTAGTAACCTGCAAGTGAGGCATGTACAATAGGCCTCTGACTCCAGCCCCCATCTGCTCCCCTGTTGATCAGTGTGTTAATTTGGGTCCTGTATGAAGCAGATACTGGACAGGATTAAATGTGCAAGAATTTCATCAGAGGAAACACGTGTGAGAGAAAATGAGACTGAAACTGGAGAGGCTAGGAGTGGCCTGAGACTGCAATGTGAGTCTGACCCCGAGAAGTCAAGGAAAGAGGTCAAACAGCAGAGAATCCCAGAGTGCAGTAGCTGGGACTGTTGGTTAATTACGTTCTCTGTAGTTGGAAGTCTGCAATGCGCATTATCATGGTTGCCACAAACAATGATGTGAAAAAATATCTGAAAGATAAAATGATCAAATTTGCAGATGACGCTGAGATGCAATGCTCAAAATCCCATCCTGCCAGGTTTTGAATATGTCCTCTTTCCAAGCTAAGCATATTTCCAAGCGCTCCTTGGGGATACTTCCCCTTATTCTTTCTTGTCAAGATCATTGTGTTGGTATAATTAGAATGATATTTTGACAGATATGAGAAATTATGTCATGGGTCAATACTTGATGGCATGAAAACATGTTAAAAACCTGCAATTACATCATGATTTCCATTTTGTTAAAAAGTTATATATGCATAGGAAAAATATAGTAAGAGAGAAACATAGAATATTAACCATGACTATATTTAATGCTTTTTAAACTTCATTTTGTGTCTGTGATTTCTGTTTTTTCACAGTGTATCACTTCTGAGATAGTTCCAGTGCTTTGGTGCTATCTTCCCTTTAAAAATTCCCAGTGCTTATATAAGTGTACTTTCCAAAGGCTGGAGTGTGCCTCTTACTGGTTCAGCCTTCCTGTGAACGAATGAAATAACAGGGTAGTTCATCTCAAGATTTGTCACCATTTCAACTACCTTCTTAGCTTTTTGCCTCTTGACCTGCTTCCAACCATTGAGCACTTGTAACTTCCTGCCTAGGTCACCATGCCCTCCTGGCATGCAGAAACTTTACTTGGCTTAACTTGAAGCTACTATGAGTTTATTCTCCTTTGGACTTATTAGAAGTAATAATAACATCAATACATTTCCCTTACTTCATCTGTTTCCTAAAAACAACAATAATGGCTACCATTTGAGTGCTTACTACATGCCAAATACTGTGCTAAATACTTTAAACATATCAACTCATTTAATTATCTCACTAACTCTGTAAGGTGAGCATTATTATTATGCATATTTTACAGATAAGGAAACTAAGGCAACAGAGAGATTAATTACGTGTGCCAAGCTCGCCTAGCCAGTAAGTGGCAAGGCCAGGAAGCTTGCCTGCCTTTGCCTGGGGGATTGGTTTACTGTTGTGTATTGGTCTTGCCTCAAAACGGTTATCCCTATCAACATCCACTGGCCCACATCCAGTGTGAAAGATCTATATGCAACTCTTCTTCAGGCAGGGCACCACAAGAGGCATCCAGCTGTGACTCTGGCCAAGTTGTTTAAATCCTGTGAGCCAGCCAGGCACGGTGGCTCATGCATGTAATCCCACACTTTGGGAGGCAGAGGTGAGAGGATTGCCTGAGCCCACGGGATCGAGACCAGCCTGGGCAACATGATGAGACTTCGTCTCTACAATAAATAAAAAAATTAGCCAGGTGTGGTAGCGTGCACCTGTAGTTTCGGCTACTTGGAAGGCTGAGGCAGATGGATTGCGGGAGCCCAGCGGGTCGACGCTAGGGTAGCCATGAGTGTGCCACTGCACTCTAGCCTGGGTGACAGAGTGAGACTCCAATTCAAAAAATAAAATAAAAACAAATCCTCCGAGCCTCAGTTTTCCCATCTCTAAAGGGGGCTAATATACCTTTGAGAGTTCTTAAGAGGATGAATGGAATAAATGGAATAAGGTATGGGAGATACCTAATGCCAGTGCTCGGCACAGGGACAGCACTCATTTAAAAGGAAAGTGACGAAGAAACGGAAATATTCGACTTTAGTCAATAGAAAAGAGGGGACTCACATATGAGCACTTTTATTTTATTTTATTATTTTGATTTGGAGTCTCACTCTGTCAACCAGGCTGGAGTGCAATGGTATGCTCACAGCCACTGCAGCCTTGATCTGCTGGGTTCAGGTGATCCTTCTACCTGAGACTTCCAAGTTGCTGGAACTACAGGCATACACCACCACGCCTGGCTAACTTTTTTTTTTTTTTTAATTTCTTGTAGAGATGCAGTCTCGCCACATTGCCCAGGCTGGTCTAGAACCCCCGGACTCAGGCAATCATCTCACCTCCGCCTCCCAAAGTGCTGGGATTACAGGCAAGAGCTACCATGCCCAGCACGTATGAGCACTTTTAAACATTCATTTCCAGAAATGAGAAAAAAGCCAGATTACTTTCAGAATGGATTTTCAGAGCAGCAGCCACCAGGGTTTAGGCATTTGAAATTTTAGACAGTGAAGGAACTACCTGACTAACACGTTGTTGGGAAATGAACTGTCATTCAGGTAAACACAGGGTGCTATGGAAGAAGCACAAAGAAGCTTTCACAAAAGAGGAGAATGGGCCTAGGTAAACTCCCTGGAGGAGGTGATGTTTACACAGAATTGTGAAGGGTGAGTAGAGTTGGCCAAGAAAGAGGGTTAGAGCATTCCAGATAGAGGAGACTGCACACACAAAGGCTCAGAGACAACAACGACATCATCATCATCGTCACCATCATCATCCTTATCTTTTCAGTACTTGCTATGTGATAGGCACAATAGTGGTGCTTTTAGTATGTTATTTCGAATCCCCACACGACACTATAAAGTAGGCATTCTTATACACATTTTACAGGTAAGGAATCTGAGACTTTAAGATGTTCAATAGAGCTATGTTAAACGTTCATACTTGAACTGCAGAACCCAGTTATGCTGACACCAAAGCCCAAATTCATTCTGCTGTATGGAGGGCCTTCCTTGGGACATGAAAAGTCTAGGAAACTATGATGAGTTTGGGGATCTATGGGCTATAATTCAGTGCGGCTGAGATGTATCTGGGAAGTGAGGGAAAACTAGGCTAGAGGAATAAGCAGAGTCTAAGTCCCACAAGGCTTTGAAGGCTATGCTCAGGTATTTGGACTTGATCCTGAGGGAATGGGGAACTTTGAAAACACTTAGGGTGATGGAGTGACATGAGCAGTTTTGTATAGTACACAGATCTCTTTTGTAGCAGTATGTAGATTGAATTAGAGGATCAAGATTGAATGTAAGGAGGCCAGTTGAAAAGCTGTTGTAGCAGTTCAGTGATAAAAACCTGAGAAAAAGAAGCATAAATTATTAAACTAACTGCTACTGAGGTGAATGGGTTTATAAGACAATTTTCAGAAGTCTGAGGTACCTGTTTTCAGAATCTTTGCAAAGACTCTGCTGCTTTCCTTGTCCTTCTTCTTACTTCCCTGGCCCTATTCCTTAGTATGATTACAGACTCCCAAAGCAGAAAGTTGTTAAAGAAGATCATATATTCCTCGTTCATTTTTGGAAGTGTATCTCAGCAGTATCATGGCAAAAAAGAAAATTCCATGTTTAATTCTGGTGAGGCTAGAATAAAGGAGTAGTAGCAGCAAACAACAATTCTGCCAATGACATCAAAAAAGCCATGTGTGCCGGGCTCGGTGGCTCAGCCTGTAATCCCGTGCTTTGGGAGGCTGAGGTGAGTGGATTGCCTGAGCCCGCGGGTTCGAGACCCGCCTGGGCAACTTGGCGAGACCTCATCTCCTCAATAAATCAAAAAATTAGCCGGGCGTGGTAGCGCGCGCCTGTAGTTCCAGCTACTTGGAAGGTTGAGGCAGAAGGATCGCCGGAGCCCAGCAGGTCGAGGCTGCGGTGGCCGGAGCGGCCACTGCACTCCAGTCTGGGCGACAGAGTGAGACTCCAACTCACAAAAAAAAAAACAAAAACAAAAAACCATGTGGTCCTTTCTAGCAAGAGACAAGGAACACATCTCACCCCACATAGCTTACTCAGATTCTTGCAGAATGATGAGGAAAACTTGGGTAATAAAGTAGTTCCCTTCACTTTAATAAAAGGGATAGGCCGGGCTTAGTGGCTCAGCCTGTAATCCCAGCACTTTGGGAGGCCAAGGCGAGTGGATCGCCTGAGTCTGCGGGTTTGAGACCAGCCCGGACAACTTGGTGAAACCTGTTCTCTACAGTAAATCAAAAATTAGCCAGAAGTGGTAGCATTCACCCGTAGTTCTGGCTATTTGGAAGGCTGAGGTGGAAGGATCGCCAGAGCCCAGCAGGTCAATGCTGAGGTGGTCAGGAGTGTGCCACTGCCCTCCAGCCTGGGCGATGGAGTGAGACTCCAACTCAAAAAATAAAAATAAAAATAAAAATAAGAGGGATATGCTTTCTGGTTGGTTAACACTAGTCCTTTTATTCGACATTGGCTACTTGAATGTGTCAAATTGGACAAATTATAATGAGAAGAGAAAGCTCACTAACGTGGGTAGTAATATCAACTCTGGCATTAACTTGCTGGGTGATCTCAAGCAGACAGATCATTTCCCTTCTCTGGGTCTTGATTTTTCCATCCACTGGGTTCAAATGCCACACCACCATTTACTAACTGTGTGACCCTGGGTTAGTTATTTGATCTCACCATGTCTGCATTTCCCCATCTGTAAGATGTGGATGATGCATATAGAGTTTTTCTAACGATTTTTTTTTTTTAGTGGGAGTCTCACTCTGTCACCCAGGTTGGAGTGCAGTGGCACATTCACAGCCACCACAGCCTCGACCTGCTGGGCTCTGGCGATTCTTCTGCATCAGCCTTTCAAGTAGCTGGAACTACAGGCATGTGCACCCTGGAACTACAGGCACACCTGGCTAATTTTTATGATTTGTTGTAGAAAAAAAGATCTCACCAAGTTGCTCAGGCTGGTCTTGAACCCCTGGGCTCAGGCAATCCTTTTACCTCAGCCTATCAAAGTACTGCGATTACAGGTGTGAGCCATTGCGCCCAGTTTTTCTAATGATTAAATGATTTAATATCTGTAAAGACCTTGGAACAGTATCTAGTATGATATAAATGTTTGCTATTGCTGTTATTACTTAGTCAATGAAGCAGATGAACCAGATGGTCTCAAGTATTTCTAGACACCTTTTTCCCTACTTGCTAACTTGAGCTTCTCCCTGACCATAGCTAGATCTTCACTGCAAGCCACACAAACTCTCTGAACTCTGGCTCCATGACCTTCACTTAGAATGCCTTCCCTCTTGTAGCTCATCCACTGTCCGTCTCCTATTTAGAGACTTCTCCACATGCCCCCACCACATTGAAATATTCTCACAGCATGAATGATCTGTGATATATACCCTAATATCTCTTTAATTTTGTCATGAATACAATTCTTGCCTTCTCCACTCCACTGTTAGATCTCTGAGGGCAAAGTCGTGTTTTCTATTACTTAGATCCCCCACAGTAAGCCCACTAAAAGAGCTGAATGACTACCTGATGTCTGAAGGGCAGAATTGAGCTTCTCTCAGAAGTGTTTCGGAATACAGTCAGCTTTGTGCATTGGCTGAGGTGGTAACAGTCTACCTGATACCATTGGACATGACCAAGAAGACCTGCTTGACAAAATATTCCCCTTATTAGGGTAAGATGATCCACTATCAGTAGTCCATGTCTGTGTTTTTAGGCTTTTCTCTCTTTGTGTAACCCTTTCTAAAAACGAAAAGACTCATGAGATCCTTATAAGACAGAAAAGATGTCAGGATTCAAGATGGGTATGTGTAAAATAGTATTGGGGAAAAAAACATGTAACTAGAAACCCAGTGCTCCAGTTTTAATTCCTGGCTCTTCCTCTAACTCTCTAGGAGAACATTTATAAATCACAGACTCTCTGTATTTCTGTCTATACAAGGAAAGATTATAATATATAATTCTCAGCATCCCTTCCAGCTTTAACCTTCTATGATTTTACAAATAGATCAAATAGTGAAAAGTTGGGCACATCTTCAGACAGCTATGGGAATATTTCTTTTTTGATATCCCTCTAGCATGCCCCAAGATTGTTGATGGTGCAACTCACTCAGAAATGTCTTGGCAACATTAATCAAGAACTTTAAAGAGGCTGACATTCTTTGATCCAGTACTTTCACTTCTTTGAAATCACTCAAAATAGAGCAAAGCTTTATGCATAAAGACTTTAAATACAGTGATATTTCTAACAATGAAAACACAAATAGCCTAAATGCTAAATTACATGGCAAAGGCTAAGTAAACTATACGCTCCATCAATTGATTATCATATAGCCTGTAAAAACTAACACAGCAGGGAAAATGTTTATGCTATAAAGATAAAAATTTTAAATTATGCAAAATTATATGTAAAGTATTCTCGCAACCATGTAAAACAAACAAATCATAAGAAAAAATACACATAAAATAAAGACTAAAAGGGTATGTAACAAAATAGCAAGAGTTGGTATACATTTTCCCCTGACTTAAAAAATATTATCATATATATTTTTATAATGGAAATAATACTGTTTATTTAAAATTCTGCCTATTTAACAAAATCTAGGATGTCATGAATTGTAAGATGTATGCTGACTTCTTTGACAATAAAATGTCTCAAAAAGGTTTCTCAGACCCTACAACTGCCTAACCCCAGTCCTACTAATAAGTGAGCAACTTTGCCATTCTTTGCTCATAAGACTTTGGGCAAGTCACTTAACCTGTCTGAACTTCCATTTATTCAAAGTATAAAATACAGGTTAATTTCATAAAACAATTTAGCACAAAGATTGGCTCATAGTAAGCACTCAATTAAAGTTAGCTATCGTTGGTTGTACCAGAATTTGTGTCTCCCTTGTAATTCTGATAGAAAGCAAAGATGAGTTGAGAAAACTTCCAGCAAGAAGGACTTTCTTTGTATGCCAAAATATGAGAGTGGATTTGATAAGCTTGCATCCCCACAATCACTTCTCTAATTTTTACACTTTACTTACATTAATGAAAACAGAATCATGATACAAAGAAGGAGGAATCTAAACAGCAAAGTCAGAGAGTAGGTTTCTCTTGCATACTTATTTTAAAAGATTTGTTGTACTGTATAGAGAAAAAAATCATGGGGTTTATGCAACTGGAGGTTAGTCATTTAAACTCTGGGTGCCCAGCCTAACTGTAGGATTAGAAGGGGGCTCTTTTAGGCATTAGTGCTCTCCTCCAGCACTACTTTCAGGAGCAAACAATTGCAGCCCTTGGCATAAGTGAATTGTGACAAATCTACCTGTGTGAACATTTAGAAAATGGATTTATTTCTTAATACCCCTCTCCTGCCCACAAAAGATTTTAAACAGCTACATTTAAAAATAAAATGGGGAGAGCCAAAGCAAGGAATAAGATTCTGCTGGCAACAGATGTATAGAAAAATATATATTGCATGGGAAGAAGGGGAAATAACGTGGTTCTTTCATTGTGTGTGTGTGGGAAGGTAGTTGAAAATATGACATTAAAGTAAAAGAAAACTTGAATGCACACACCTCCACACACACTCACACACTTGCAATCACAACATGGGCTGCTTAATTCTCCATGTGCATAGAATTCAAACTGAGCAATGTTAATTGATACTGGTCACTCAAAACCATCTCGTAAGATTTTCATATAAAGACCCATCTAAGCCGGGCTCGGTGGCTCAGACTGTAATCCCAGCGCTTTGGGAGGCTGAGGTGAGTGGATTTCCTGAGCCCGCGGGTTCGAGACCTGTCTGGGCAACTTGGTGAGACCTCATCTCTACAATAAATCAAAAAATTAGCCGGGTATGATAGCGTGCACCTGTAGTTCCAGTTACTTGGAAGGCTGAGACAGAAGGATCACCAGAGCCTAGCAGGTCGAGGCTGCGGTGGCCAGGAGCATGCCACTGCACTCCAGTCTAAGTGACAGAGTGAGATTACAACTTAAAAAAAAAAAAAGAAAGAGCATCACAAGGTGCCTAGTAACAATCAGCACTATGTCCTGAAAAAAAAAAATTCATGCTGACAGGGCACAGTAGCTCACACCTGTAATCCCAGCAATTTGGGAAGCCAAGGCAAGTAGATTGCTTGAGCTCAGGAGTTCAGGACCAGCCTGGGCAACATGCCAAGACCTCGTATCTACAAAAAGTTTGAAAAAATTAACCTGGATGGTAGCACGTGCCTGTAGTCCCAGCTATTCAGGATGCTGAGGTGGAAGGGTTGCCTGACACCATAAGGTCAAGGCTGCCATGAGCTGTGATCGTCATGATCATGCCACTGCACTCCAGCCTGGGTGACAGAGTGAGACCCCCAACTCAAAAGAAGGAGGAGGAGGAGAGGAAGAGGAGGAACAAGTAGTCATGTTGATCCAATCTAATATTTGTTGGTAACAGATGAGAAGCCTAATGGATTTGGGTAGCAAACAACATAATATGTATTGACCTTAGAAAGTCTTTTGATTCTGCTCCTGGCCATGACCTACTCATTAACTAGCTTGAAAAAATATGGTTCAGACCATATACAACTGACACTAGAGGATGATATTGATGAGCTGGTTTTTGATAGTTCAATAAGTACCAGAGGCAGAGAATCACACTGCATTGTGTTTCTCAGGGAACTGACCTAAGGCTGACACTGCTTTATATTTTCACCAATGCTTCAGTGAGTTTAAGACAAAGTACTCTTGTTAACTATAGGAAAATGAAAGAATGAAGGTTTTTAACCCAGAGAGAAGAAATTACATGATAGATGGTAACTGTTTTAGCCTCCACCTCTAAAAGCAAAAAGAAAACAAATCTGGAAGAATATAGGAAAGAAGGGCAGAGAGAGATAAGACACTAATCTTTGACGCATGTCACCTTCTAGGATAAGAAAAAAAAGAGATCAAGGAGCATTAAGGTGGGAGAGCAAATAAATAATGGGAATCTCAGAGAAGGGGTTCTTTATAGATTACAGGTCAGGGGAGCTAGTGGAGAAGGCTGAAAAGTCACTTAGAAATATAACTTCAGGTCAGGATCCAATGGTGCTGTGTGATTAGCAATCTGTATGCCTGATGGAGAAAAGTACACCAGACCACAAATTGCCACATGTGCCTTAGGAATGGGCTTAAGGCAACCACTCAGCAAAAATGGTGAAATAATCAGCTAAAGTGGATAGCATCCATCATGGCATGTTTTCCTGTGAGGTAAATAGTTAAGGAGCAAACTTGATGGAACACTACCATGGTATAAGAACATACAGGATATAGAGAAATCGAGAGCATTCAAGAAAATGCAGTAAAGGAAGGTGAGGATTTTCAACAAGCCAGTAGCCATGCTAGAAGGCTCCAGGTGGTCATGAGGGAAATGTATGGCAGTTCTATGAGTCAGGGAATGGATGATGTCATTATTAGTTCCTGGGAAGAAAGAACAGGAAGGAGGGAGAACAAGAGGTAGATTTTGGCTGAAGCCAGAATTCCCCAGAGCCCTGGAAAGCACATTGGAGTGCTTTCACAAAAGTCCAATCTAGCCAGATCTTGAAACTCTAATGACAAGTACTAAAAAAAAGTTGATGGTTGTGTATAAGTGTGATTTGAAGTGCCCTAAGATGAGAAGTGACACAAAATGTCAAGAGAAAAATATTCCTCAATTAGTTAAGGCAACAAAGGAGGCCAAAGAAAAGAAAAACTTGATTTTCTAGCCATCTCTTTTGTTCCTCACCCCAGCCCCTCCTATTTTCCCTTGGAGAGTTACTGCCAGATGACAGCCAGAAAAAACTTTTAATGAAAGTGAATTGTGTGGGTCTGAAAAGAACAAAATTAAGGGGTATTAGGAGCACATAGTCGTTAATCTCCATCTCATGTAGGTCTTAGCTTTTTGATTTGTTATTGAAGATTATTTGGGTACCTGTGAAGCTTTGAGAAGAGAAATTATAACTTTTATAATCCTAGAAATGTCTTTTAAAATAAGTTTATTTTAAAATTTCATAATGCGTTAATACCTGCTCATTATTTAAAAAATAAGAGAAAAGTATATAAAGCAAAATTCCTTCACATAGACAATCTAAATCCCCACCACAGAGCCAGAGCTAATTAGTATTATCAGTTTGCCATGTGTATTTCTAGATGTGTTTCTCTATATTTACATACACACGCGCAATTTCTTTAACTACACAGACTAGATATCGGTCCATGCCTGTACATATAGTTCTGCCCCATTCCTTTTAACAACTGCATTCCCCAAGATACTGACCATATATTTATTACTGGCCTAAATGTTAGACAATTGGATTGATTCCTATTTTCCCTCTTTTTTTCCTAGTCTAAACCATGTTGCGATAAACACTTTTGTATATACAAACTTGGGCACATATTGAGTGTTCCCATAGGAGAGGAGACATTCCCAAGAGTCTAATTGCTTGGCATGCACATTTCTAATTTTTGATAGAAGTTGCCAAATCGCCATCCAGAATTGCTGTTCCAATGTACTCTTAAGCATATATAAGAGTATCTCTAGACCCCATCAGCAAATGTGGATATTACGTTTTTATTTTTATCTTGTTTTGCCTATGTGAGGGGCAAAACATCCTATTCTTTTGTTTGGATATGTGTTTCCCCATTGTCAATACCTAGAGACTATTGGACATTAACGAGCGAGAGTCAGCACCTTTTCAGATGTCAAGCGACCATTTATATTTTTCGGTGAATTACTTGTTTAATGACCTATATTTGTTTAGTTATTGGTTTGTTGATATATTTCTTACTGGTTTATATGAGGTTGTTGTTCATTGAGAATGTTAGCTCCAGCCGGGCTCGGTGGCTCAGCCTGTAATCCCAGCACTTTGGGAGGCCGAGGCAGAGTGGATTGCCTGAGCCCACGCATTCGATACCCATCCGGGCAACTTGGCGAGACCTCGTCTCTACAATAAAATCAAAAACTAGCCGGGTGTGGTAGCGTGCGCCTGTAGTTCTGGCTACCTGGAAGGCTGAGGTGGAAGGATCGCCGGAGCCCAGCAGGTTGAGGCTGCGGTGGCCGGAAGCGTGCCACTGCCCTTCAGCCTGGGTGACAGAGCGAGACTCCGACGCAAAAAAAAAAAAAAAAAAAGAATGTTAGCTCCGTTATATATAGTATAGTTATTTTCTTATAGACAATCACTTGTCTTTTATTTATTGTAACATCCTAAAACTATTTTATATAGGATTTTCCATGAAGAAAATGAACTAATGATTTTTTAAAAATTAGATCATTAAGTCAAGTTTTAGTTTTTTTGCTTTTGTTTTTTCAGTTGGAATCTCACTCTGTTGCCCAGGCTGGACTGCAGTGACATGTTCACAGTCACTGCAGCCTCAACCTGCTGGGCTCAGGCGATCCTTCTACTTCAGCCTTCAAAGTTTTAGTTTTTAATAGAATAAAATTTACCTGGCTTTACTCACTATTATACATGTATAGCTAATTTTCCTGACCGGTGAATAAATTAAAGCATTCTTTTCTAAAGCACTCAAAGATAATTTGCAATCACTTTGAAAGCCTATCTTGTATAAAATTTTAGCCAGGCTCTACAGGTTACCTTAAAGAATCATGGCCTACCTTTAAGAATCATGCCGTTAACAGGGTCTACAAACTCATCTTAAGCCCAAAGCAGATGAAGCATCAAACGTTACTTGAATTAAGACTTTTTTTTTTTTTTTTTAGTTGGAGTCTCACTCTGTTGCCCAGGCTGGAGTGCAGTGGCACGCTCACGGCCACCACAGGCTTGACCTGCTGGGCTCAGGTGATCCTTCCGCCTCAGCCTTCCAAGTAGCTGGAATTACAGGCGCGCACTACCATGCCCAGCTAATTTTTTGATTTATTGTAAAGATGAGGGCTCACCATGCTGCCCACGCTGGTCTCGAACCTGCAGGCTCAAGCAATCCTCTCACCTCGGCCTCCCAAAGTGCTGGAATTACAGGCTTCAGCCACCGTGCCCAGCCAAATGAAGACTCTTAAGCCATCTTGGACTGCTGTTTTTTTCACCACCCGGTAAAGGACTTACATGGCATAAAGTGAATGTACCTCATAACCAGACCTTCAGAGAAAAATCCTTAGAAGATGGAATAAAAAAGAAATCTGTGTCCCATTCCACCCCACAGCCCACCGAGCATGTCCAATGGGAACAGAATCTGTTGTATAAAATATGGGCCACAGTTTAGTAGCTTGCAGTGTAACTGACAGCACAAAGAGCTCATAATTAGCTGACAGATTTACAGATTGCATACCCGGTACCCTTCACCAGGATTTCAGAGCCAAGTATGGGTGTAAATAGATTTTCTTCATTCTTAAACACTGTGGATAATATTTGGAAAAACACTCAAACTCCTTGGATCTCGTCCATATTTGCTATCTTCCCAATGCTTAGGTCCCATATGGAAAAACAAGAACGCTGAATATTTAGAGGGTTTTGATTCCACCCCCCCACCCCAAGTGTACACCATATGCACAGTCACTGCACCATCTTGTGGCCACGCCTGTAAACTGCACGTTCCCAGCTAGTAGGCAACTTGCCAAGATCCTCTCTGTGGAAACTTTGCAACAGGTCTGTCACCATCTTGTCCTCTCTTTTCCCCATTCTAGCCACCAAATTGGAAAGAAAGGCAATGCTAGCAAAGTTTACCCATTGTGTTTCCTTATCTTTCTCTTTCATTCTGTGTGTGTGTGTGTCTACACATGTGCATGCCATGTCAAGACTGTCCCAATGCCTCAACCAGTTTTAAAGTCTCAATCAGAATCTTGAAAGTCAGATAAAGAGACTTCCAGAGTAGATACTCCACAAAGGTACTGCTCTCTTCAATCACCAATATCATTTACCCCAAATAGCAGATCTATATTTGATGTTTTTTCTCTTTCCTTCTTTCTTTCTCTTTCCTTCTTTCTTTCTTTCTTTCTTTCTCTCTCTCTCTCTCCCTCCCTCCCTCCCTCCCTCCCTCCCTCCCTCCCTCTCTCTCTCTCTCTCTCTCTCTCTCCTCCCTTGTAACTCTATATACCTCCTAAACAGATATTGAGAGGCACAGATAGCTGGGTGC
>CAUYQG010000134.1:0-11067 GCA_963574415.1 Tarsius wallacei
GCACTCCAACCTGGGCAACAGAGAGAGACTTCAATTTTTTTTCCCCTCAGAAATCAGAAGGTAATCATTAAAATGGGGAACCACCTGCTCAATTGAAGTTTGTAGAAAATAGATAACATTCGAGCAACTGCTTGATGATAAATGTTTCTCATTAAAGTTTCTATTCTCACACTTGGCTATTTATTGCATAATCTATTTTAGTCCAATTGTTCTAGTACCTGTTTTAAGTGCATCTGGGGTTTTCATGTTACTCTGGAAGCTGCATTGAATCCTCCAGAATACTTATCTCCTGCAACCATGTTCCACAGTAGTCCATTAGTACTTTTTCAGGTAACTAGTAATCTTAGAACCCCTATTTTTGTTCCTCGAAAGACAGAGTCCATATTTATACTCCTGCATCTGTATGCTCCTATCTTAGTCAACTCGGGCTGCTATAAAATATGCCACAGGCAGAGTGGCTTAAACAACAAAGATTTTTTTTCTTATAGCGTGGAGGCTAGGGAGTTGAAGATCAAGGCACTGGCAGAGTCAGTACCTGGTGTGGGCCCCACTTTCTGATTCATAGACTGCCTTCTTCTCTCTGTGTCTTTATATGGTAGAAGGGGCAAGGGAGCTCTGAGGGTCTCTTTTATAAGGACACTAACTTATTTGTGAAGGCTCCATCTTCATGACCTAGTCACCAAAAGCCCCACCTTCAAATACCATTACACTGGGGATTAGGATTCAACATCTTAGTTTTGGGGGGGACACAAACATCTAGTCCATAGTAGCTCAGTGCAACCAAGTTTCACTAAGTATGGAGCTCTGATGAGAATTTACAATGCTAAATGATCTCAGAAACATTTATATTTTAACATATCCTGCTTATGTGTTTGACTCCATAAGACATAAATAAAAAAAAAATTTCCACTGATCAAGCTCTATAGTTTGGCATTTAGTTCCACTTAGAATCAACATAGACAAAGGTAAAAAATAATAGTAGAAGTCTGCATGCAGTCATTGCTGTAATCAAGGCAATGCAAATTTCTAACTGATAATTTGGTTCATTTTACAGGGGATTTTCTCAGGGCATACAGATAGACACAAAAATTGAATTTCTCATCTAGTATCTGACCAGTTGTGGTTTGTAACAGCTATGTTCTTTTGAAAAAAGACACTGAAGTCATTAGAACAAGAGAAAGGAAGAGAGGAAGACTTCTAGCAAACAAAAATCTCAATTTTTGTTCATTTATTAAACTCTTTTTTCATCTCATAAGAACAAAGGGGGAAAAAATTATGCTGGTGATGGGACCCGTGGGCCAGGCAACCCAGTATTCAGACTCTGACAGTGAATCTAAGACACTGCAAGCAATATTCAGTTTATGGCAGTGGTGCCAGGGGAGGTTTTATGAACATCTGCACTATTTTTTCCTTCATGATGTTTTCTTCAGAAGTTAGGGATATATAACCTGAGCTACTATAGCTTCTTAATAACACAGATTGCTTTAATATACCCAAAAGAGAAACACTGAAATCAAGCCTCAATTTTATTATGTTTCAAAGATGTCTTCCTTGGGAAACTTCATTTTGTGTGCATTTTATTTCATTTAAAAATTGACAAGTGGTATCATAAATTAGATGTTATGCTGCATGATAAGGTATGTATTATCAAATGAAATTGTAGGACCTTTTAAAAGTCAGAACGATTGCGAAAGTTGTACCAGTATAATGTCAGTAAGTTTAGAAGTATACAATAGAACGAAAATAGAAATTGCTGGGAGATGTTTAAAATAAGGGTCTCTAGAGCTAATATAGATAATACAGTTAAAACTCACGTTTGTAACTAATACTTAAATGTAGATAAGAATCAATCCATCATTTTAATTAAATTTATATTTGTTTAACTTAAAGTGAAATCATGGTCCAGGAAATATAACTGACACTTTTAAATTTGTCAGAATCATATTCAAAAAAGACTAAGGGAATTACTCAAAAAGCTTTGTAGGAACAGAGCTTTCCCAAAGAGCTTGTATCTTGACTTATTGTGTTTCTATAAAAGAGCAGTTTCTGTAAGAATGAGTGAGGTAAGAAGATATAAACATGGGCTATGTCTGAAAATCAGGCAACCCACAGTATGAGATGAAAAAAATCTTAAACATGAAGGAAAGACATTTAAAAATTAGCTAAAATTAACTAGTTCAGAGATGGCAAGTTTTGGGACTGTTTTCTGGTTTGCTCTCCTAAGGAACATATTTATTTGTCCCTTGATATATTCTCTGAATGTCCATTTTCAATTTTCAGTTGATGTCTGAATGTCTGGTTCAAACAATTGTTAAGTAGGCAGGCTGGCTCACAAACAGCTAAACCAAGATATGGCAACTTTACTAAGGATATAGCTAATATTTTTGACATAGACTTTAAGCACTTTGCTAAAAATTTCTTTGGCCACACTTTCTGCCATCTTGGAGGCTGTGGAGGCCTGCTGGGAACAGAACTTCTGAAACACAAATATGTCTGGAAGCCTGTTGTCCATGGTCATTTTTTGCTGGCTATGAGTAAGGTCTCTGGAATCAAAGGGGCACCCAGCTCTTCTTAAACTTGAATGTGTTTATGTCTGAGATGAAACTGAATTCTATTTGGACAAGACATGTGCTTATGTGTACAAAGCGAAGAACAACACAGTGACCTCTGGCGGCAAACCAGACAAAACCAGAATAATCTGGAGAAAGATAACCTGGGCCCTTGGAAACAGTGGCATGGTTTGTGCCAAATTCTGAAGCAACTTTCCTGCTAAGTCTACTAAATGCAGAACCCATGTGATGCTGTACTCTCAAAGATTTAAACTAATGGAAATTAAGTAAAATGGATTTGTTTTTAAAAAATAATTTATTCACTTAGCATCAGTGAGAATTTCCTGCATACTAAAAGTTATGCTGGATCCTGGGGAAATGAAGATGCATTACACCTAATCTCTGCCCTCCAGGCTGCAGAGTTCAGTGGGTAACAACCCCATCCCTAGAATCAAACAGACTTTTGAAGCCATCCTGGTCTTGTGACTTACTAGCTGTGTGATATTGGATAAAGGACATTATCTCTAAGCCTTGGTTTTTTTGTTTTAAAATGGGAATAGATACTATCCTATATATCACTCAAAGGATTAAAATGAGATACACTTTTCAGGGACAGTAAACATTAGCTCTTGTGATTTGAAGGGAAGAAATATAAATAGAAATAAATGCTGTAAAAATCATCTCTAAAGTAGGGATATTAGGAATTTCTCATCACCTTATAAACAAAAATAATGAAAATGAACCATCCTATGTGGGAAACAGCATTGCTGGAATAATCAAAATGTAAAATTTTTAAAATATTACAACTCAAATATTTTAAAATTATATGAAAAAAATGACTATTTTTTGTTATCTCTGCTGAGTTAAAGGATGGAATGGAGTTAAGTTATAATAAATGATTAGGCCTAAGAAAAACTTTCTAATTCTACAGATTGTTAGTAAAATTTATCACCCCAAAAAGGTATATTTAGAAATATGACATGCGGGTGTCTCTCCTGGATGATTTGGATGCAGGACTGACTGGAGCCAGAGGGGTGAAGTCTTCAGTATCTTCCTCTCCTCCTGTGATTGATGTAGGGATGATATGCAGAGTTGACAACCTGTAATAAACCATTGTGGCAGAGATGGAAAGGCTGCAGTAAAAGGTCAGGAGACATAGGTGGCGGTTATATTTCTATAAGGAACAGGTCATATTCTGTAATGTGTAGAGTTGTGTAGTCTTTCAAAGGTTTGATGTGGAAGCACCAAGATATAAATTCTGTTTGCAAATTCTGCTTAGAATTGCTGCCTCTAAATCTTATGGTGCTATTGCATGGAAGCCCAATGCAACGCTGTTTGACAGGATTTTGAGGACTTCATCACTTGGAATGAATATACAAAATATTTGGAAGTTTAAACCCAAAATTCCTATGCTACGTATTTCAATAAGAGAGAATTTTAAGGAAGACTTTTTAAAAGACGAGAATACATAAAATTGGCATATATCAAAACCTGTTTGCATGATGGAGACCAGGTGTCAGTAAACATCTTTGAAGCATAAGATGATGCATAAACAAATGAACATGACTCTGCACAATTAAGAATTTACTTAAAAGAAAACTGGGCCGGGCTCGGTGGCTCAACCTGTAATCCCAGCACTTTGGAAAGCCGAGGCGAGTGGATTGCCTAAGTCCGTGGGTTTGAGACCAGCCAGGGCAACTTGGTGAGACCGTGTTTCTACAATAAATAAAGAATTAGCCGGGCGTGGTAGCACGGGTCTGTACCTCAGGCTACTTGGAAGGCTGAGATAGAAGGATCGCCAGAACACAGCAGGCCGACACTGGGATGGCCATGAGTGTGCGTGCCACTACACTCCCGCCTGAGCGACAGAATAAGACTCCGATTCAAATTAAATAAATAAAAGAAAACTGCCAGATTTGGTTGGTGGTCTGTACATTGCTCTTGCTTTATATTTAAAAAAGAACTTACAATATTTTTTTTCAAAGTGATGAATAATATTTTTCCTCTACTGGGTATCAGATACCCCAGTTCCAGGTATGTGTAGTATATCTGTGTTTTCATTCTGTCTTCAAAAAGTAGCATTTGGAACTGCACTTTGACTAGAAAGACTCAGCTATACAAAGAAATTAGACAGATTGTATTAAAGTTTCTTTAACTTGCATGCAACTTGGAAGTAATTTGTGGGCACTAAAAGAATGGGTGAAAAAAAATATATCTCCAAATGACATAAGAATACTCTAGTGGTGTGTCAAAACTTTATGACAACAAGGAGTAAAAAATGTCAGATTCTTCCTCTTCTATGTAAAAATTACTCACTTGATGAAACTGCCTTAGGATGCAAGTATCAAAATTAAAATATTAATGAAAATACATTAAGCAGCAGCATTCAACCCCTGATGGGAAAGGCCTTCATAAGATGAGACTTTCACTGGCTCTTTAATGAGTCTCAATTGGGAAAAACAAGGTTCCTATTCTTATTCCTTTCTCCTACTCTCCCCGTAAACTTCTGCAGTTTTTGCTTTCTAATTCTCATATACTGCAGGCAATTTTACTTCAAATTTTGGATCAATGGTCTAAGCCTGAAATACATCTGCTTCTGCCTCCAGGTTAAATAGCATCTTTAGACCTGCTAGAGTTCTGTATTACGTTTATGGTACACTTGATAAGCTTCATCTCCTCACAGAGGCAGACAGCCTCACTTTTATAAATAGTTAACATCTGAAAGCACGTTTTTTATTTTTGAATATTGCTATGAGCTTGGCACTTATTTTTGGTGGCACTTCTTAGAGACATCATACATAATCAGAAAAGCAAGCACAGGCATTTGAACCTAAAAAGTGACAACTTTTTTGTGTTTGAGACTGTATCTATGCTTTGTTGTTGTAAAGAATGCATTATAGCAAACCTGTGATATGAGCTATCACTCTGATGACTTAAACTAAGAGTCAGGAAGGCTACTTGGAAGGCTGAGATAGAAGGATAGCCAGAGCACAGCAGGCCGACACTGGGATGGCCATGAGTGTGCGTGCCACTGCACTCCAGCCTGAGCGATGGAATAAGAGTAAGGAAATGTATAGAAAGGGTAGTATGCTCAAATTAAAATGCTGGAACTAAGAAGAAAAAAGTGAGAAAATAGAGCTTTAGCATTCCAAGTCACAGTCTTCTGAGTTTTAAAGTCAGAAAATGCTAATTTTCAACATAAAAAGAATAATTAAATATTTTATAGAGAATGAATAATATTTCCCTGGTAATTCTGTGAGGTGTATGTCTCAGATTGGCATTCAGATATTACTAATATTATACATACAGAAAAGAACAGTTTAGATTAGAAAGTTATTATTGTTGAAAAACACTTTGAGAAGTCTTAGTATTAACATGAAAATTTATTGAAATGCTTTGTATATTACTCTATATCAAAGATATGTCCATACCCTCTTAGAAGTAAATAATTTTAATATGTGAGTTTCCTTGTATCTTTGGGCCTTTTTCAAATTTTCTGTTTCTCTAAGTTGTCTCAATTCTTTTATTTGTTCCCCTACATCATCAATACGTTCTCTCTGTTCTGTACACAGTGGAAATTCAATAAATATGCTTGATACATTAGCTGGTGAACTAGATCCAGGACCACTGACATTTATCAGAAATCAGAGCAGACCTCAATTTGGCTGTCTTTCTTTTTGGCCACTATTCTTGGGTAAAAAGTAAGCCAATAAGATAAGTTAGGTAACTGTTTGAGGTTTTGGATTTTGTTGGCAGTTGTTTCTGATTAATCTCTATATTGATTGATGCAATATTTATTGTTTCCACAGTGTCAGATGTCTGCCTAGTGTTTTGGCTAAAGTGAAACCTAGAAACTGCAGAATATAAAGAACTGCAGGGTAGAAAAGCAAAAAAGAAGAAAACTGCAGTGCAGTGGCCTGGGGAAGTTGACTGAAGGAGTGATCAAGCAAACAGTATCTAGAATAACAAACTTGGTTGAAAGGGCAGGTGACTTCATTCTAGTCCATTTCTCTGTCCAAAATGCTGACCTGATATTTCTATCACACCTTTCAGCCTCTGCAAAAGATTTATTTTATAGGGATCAGAGGACCCGTTCCCCAGACATAATTTTCAGCTTATATTTCTAGTGCATTTTGCATGGAAGTGCATTATACTGTATTTGTCTTAGTGTCCTCATTTTGAATATCAAATAACCAAGATTTCTGGAAGGAAGTGATTTCTCCTAGGACACAAAGCTGTGAAGAGTGGACTTAAACACAAATCTTCTGGCTCCAAGTTGTTTGCCTTTCTACACACTCCCCGATGGGAAGCTATGTGGAGTCGTTCATACTCCCATGTAGATATCAACTTTTTAGAGGTCTTGATTTGGATTAAAAATTGTTCAACATGGGTGGTGACAGTAAGCAAAAGGATTAGAAAAAGGGTGGGCAAGAAAGTGGCACATATTCGTTCCCTTTTCTTGGAGTTAATCAGTACAAAGACAATAACATGTTTATCCCTAACAATATTATCATTAGCCTCTTGTTACTATCCCCCACCATTCACAGATTGTGCACTTTAAAACAGGAGACCAATTTGTTTGGCTTCTACAGTTATGACCTTGAGCACCAACATTCTAATTAAGCCATCAGTATGTTTCTGTGCATGTATTAAACTATACCAGTCAGCAAAGGAATTTTGCAATATGCAGCCCATTTTTGGCAAGCACAGAGGAAATTTACATGTACAGTGGCTATCAGTAACCTGTGATAAAAACTGAGACTGCGGCTGTAAAACATTTTAACGATGAAAATTCTGTGAGAGGGTTAAACTGATATAGTTAGGTGTGGAGGATTCCCATGGTCAAACTAGTATTGAGGAGGGATTTTAGAATGTCCTGCAGAGTCAGTGGACAACATGTTCTTTAGATAGTCTTTACCAAGTGTTACTTTATTTTGTTCAACATTTGGTAAAAGTTGGATTTCAGAGTGTTTGAAGTTGGATTCTTTGATAGGAAACGAAAGAACTGAAGTCCTATCTTAGTAGGCAGGGGAAGGTGAACATGATCAGAAACCACTAGTAGCAGAATTGATATTTCATTGTGAAAACTGAGAGTCTAATTAGATTCTTACCTAGGTGGAAACCCATTTTTTTCCCTACTCTGTGGTCTGAATCAGTTTATTCACTAAATTGAACTTGTCGCTGCTAAGTTTTTTAGGAATCAATATCTAAAACAAAAACTCATTTCACCGTAATCTAAAGAAACTGGTAATTTATACATACTGAGTTAATATTTAAATTTTAGTTAAAATGGGGTATCCAAAATGGAATTGCCATAATCATTACCATGGATTTTTTAAAGATATATCAAAGATGTAATTTTGAAAACATCTGTGAATACCCTAAAATACTTGGCACTTCAAATGCAGGATTTTTTTTTATTTGAGATTTTTTCCTATTTGTGAATGCTGTAGTCAGGTGATGAGACAGGCCGAATGGGAAGTTAGGAGACGGGATTGCTGTCTTGACTTTAGCTATTATGCAATATGTTGCCATGGGCAAGCCCCTTGACATCCCTCTGTAAAATGTGAATGCTAATAATACTCATTTCACAGAGTTGTTACGGCAAATAAAGCATGGTAAAGTACCTACCAAAGTGTCTGGTATATAGTAGAAATTTAATATGTAGGTTTTGTTTGTTTTCTTTCTTACCCCTCTATCATGCTATAAAGTTGTTCCTAAAGCACTCCTTGTTCACAATATAAAACATCCTGTTGGCCCCCAAATTTATAACCGATCATTATAACTCCCTCATTGTGAGAGAGAAAAACAATACACAACAGACATATTTTTTTCTTTCCTGCCTGACTCCCCTGAGACAAAAACTGACTTACAGTATGGGTGTCGCTGATGAAGGGGGGAAATTGTCTCTGGACCACGGTGACTTTCCTTTCTGTAACTCCACTTGTTATAAGGAAAAATGTTCAGATGAATATTTACCAGAGATCTATTAATGTATTTATGAGTGAAAGAAAATATTCATTGTAAACAAAGATGGAAGGAGATAAATAAAGATATAAAAGAAAATATGCAATAAGAGGGAAATCAGACTACTTAGACTGATAGCCCATCCTTATTACCCTGTGTAGTATGACCTCAGTAGTATGAGATCAACTCATATAATGTACCTAAGTTAAGACTTAGACTCATAGCATCAAGTTTTAGGATTGGGTAGGACCTTAAAGATCACCTGTTCTCTTGCTATTCAAAGTGACATCCACTGATCTGCAGCATCAGCATCTCCTGGAACATGTTAGAAATACGGAATCTCAAGCTCCCTCTCAGACTTACTAAGTCAGAATCTGCATTTCTACAAGATGCCAAGGTCACTTATATGTGCAGAAGTTTGAGGAGTACTAGCCAGGGCCATTTTCATTTAAGTTTCAAATTCGGTATGTGTATCTTATATTTTCATCTGAGTTCTTGATAAAAAAAATGTTCATTGAAGCAATGAACAAGATTGAAGACAGAGCCCTCCAATATGCCTTTGAAAAACTCTCTCAAGCCTAATTAAGTACTTAAATCAGTGTATTGTTACACTTTCTCAAATTCATCAAATTAAATATCATCACCCAAAATATTTTTTCTCCTTTTTTCCACAATAATATTGAGACATTTTTTCCAGCATTTTAATTATATAATATGTTATACATACAGCAGCTTGTATAAAAGAGATATGAACAGTTTAAAGGATAATTATCAGGCAAACACCCAAGTAAACACCACCAGGATTAAAGCATAAATCACAGCCAGTAGCTGAGCATTTCTTTAACATCTATTCCCAGATGCATTCCCTCTCCATCCTTCCAGTGGTAATAACCAAGAAAGTATGACTTTTGTGATAATCTCTGTCCCTTGTTTTCCTTTATAGTTTTTCCACCTAAGCATATATTCCTAAATAGTATGATTCTGTTTCACCTATTTTGGGACATTATATAAATGCTATTCGATTATATGCCCCTTGCTAGTCTCACTTAACTTTATATTTGTGTGATTTATCTATGATTTATTTAACTTTAGTTAATTAATTTTCTTTATTATAGTATTTCATTGATCACTAATTTCACAGTTTATCTATTCTAATCTTCATGAGCATTTATGGTGTTTGCTCTTTGGGACCATTATAGGCAATATGGCCATGAACATTTTTGTGCATGTCACTTAGTGCATGTATGCAAGACTTTGTCCAAGTTACTAGCTAAGGGAGTAATTGAAGAAGCATGGAACCTTTGCATCTTTACTTTTATTTGATAATGCCAATGGTTTTCCAAAATGGTTCTACCAATTAGCATTCTCACCTGCAGAATAAGTGAGAGTCCCTATCACTGTCCAGAAAAGACTTTGTTGGAAGTTGCCTTGATGGAGTCCAGATGTACTGGGTTCTCTATAACTTTTTGATGTATTAGTCTGTGACCATATTTAAAAGGAAAACAAAAAACTGGTGCAAGCTATCTTTTCATTTTTCTGCCTTAAAAAAAAAAAAATTCCCACCCACCACTCTTGAAATAACAGACCTCAAATCAACATTTATTATAATAGATCCAGGTAAGAAATTCACCTTTTTCCCTTTTTTAAAACCCAAGTTACATTTACCCGCTCTCAGACTTCTGTTAGCCCTGTGTTCTCTGAGGCTGCATCATCACTGTAAGCAGCTTAGAGTATCCTTATGTCCTCTTAGGACTTGTCAGGAGACATGGATAATTTAAAAACATCATTCAGTGATGTTTTTATCACCTTCTAGTTCTTCTTCAACCTCAATTCGTTTTTCCCTATATTATTTCCACCCATTCATTTTCATTGAAAAAGAAGACAGAAACTAAAAAATTGTTTTAGTCTTTGTATATTCTTTTGGACCAGCCACCAAGAGTTACATCACTAGCCCAATGCAGTAGGCTTATTTCTTCTCTGGTTTTCTTGGTCCAAACAAAGAAAAACAAAACCTTAACAATGGCAAACAAAAGAAACATTTTCTTACCTTTAGCATTTGGCAGCTCATTTTAAATGTAGTCTTATGAACATTATTATTATAGATCCTTGATGGTCTTTTAAATGATCTCATTCTTTCATTATTTCAACTCCTCCTTTTACAAGTTAAGCTCATTGGAGAATATTTTGTGTCACCTTATTTTCTGTGGGTTCCTCCCTTTTCCTTCTTCAGTCAGTGGAATTATTTCTGTTTGCATAGTCTGATTTTTTTAAAGACCTTTCTCAACCTTTGATCTTTCTTTTCTGTTATGAGTTACATGTCATAGAGTCTGTCAACTTTTTCTTTAAACCTTCAAGTCTTCCTTTCTGAAGTTCACAGCACATGTCTGACTAAACCCATGCTTGATCAAAATAAGAGTTAAAAAAAAAAGAAAAAAGCCGGGCTCGGTGGCTCAGCCTGTAATCCCGCGCCTTGGGAGGCTGAGGTGAGTGGATTGCCTGAGCCCGCGGGTTCGAGACCCGCCTTGGCAACTTGGCGAGACCTCATCTCTAC
>CAUYQG010000139.1:0-15143 GCA_963574415.1 Tarsius wallacei
TCCATCCAGGTTGCTGCTAAATTCATGATTTCATTCTTTTTTATGGCTGCGTAGTATTCCATTGTGTATATGTAGAGCAGCTGTTCTTGAAGTAAAATTTTTTGTTATGAAAATGATTCCTAAGATTAAATCATATTTCAAAATTATATAGGTATGAAGTATTAGTATTTTTTCTAATTAGTTTCTTATAAGGCAGTGACTGAGAAGTAGTTAAATTCTGACCTACTTTTAGTGAATATATGCTCAATTGTTTTAAAAGTAATTATTTAATACATGAAATTATCTTTAAAATGTTTCATAAAGAGAACCATTCTAAATGTATGACTGGGCTATTTAGATGACACTTTTTCACAGTTTTAATTTGTGGTTAAATTTAGATTTTATAGCAAAAAATTAGCAATAGTCTTGAAAAAAAAGTAGTCCTTCTCATGGGCATATGTGATGTGCTATTAGACATTCTTACTTAACCCCATGATAACTAATGACATAATTTTCTTTATCTCAATGTATAGATGAGATAACTGAGGTTTGAAGAGTTTATATTCCTTTTCCAAGGTCATTAGAAGTGTCAGGTTTGTACTCAAGCCTACCACTTTCAAGTTCAGAGGTCTTGGTATAAAGCTCAATTATCTGCAAAAGGAAGTAGAAAACAAAACAATCTGTTCTCTTTCACAATGGAAAGTAGCTTCTTGGAGCAATTATTCTAGGAGAAACAAGCCTAACTGGACAGTAACTCTGATTTATTGTAACACAGAAGAATCAGTAAACCTTTATCCTTTGTAACTATTATTCACTCCATAGATGCAGACAACTTTTAAATTGTCCATAAACAAAACACTGGTGTTTGACTACATTGGTTTTGGGAGAAATGTATCAACTTGTCCTGGCTTTTCAAATAATCAATAATTATCTAGCTGTAAGCCACATTATTTTTGGACTCTGAATTCTGAAAATAAAAAATAGAAATCTGCTTAATATTTCAAATGAGAAAGCATGATGTTTATTTAAAGATAATGATAGAGGCACATCATTTTATTAATTTTTTGGTCAGACAAGGCAAGAGTTAGATGCATAATCAAAGTTTATGATACTAATAAAACTGTTATGCTGTAAATGATATAAGCATCCTTGTTCAACAGATTAATTGATTTTTTCTAAGCAGATGCTGAATTTTATGTAGGAATAAATTGATTTCAATAGTTTATACCTAGTAATTTCCAATGCAGTGTACATAAAGATGGATGCCTTATTTTCATTCTACTTGAAAGAATGTGTCATTTTCTTAATCTCCCAAAGTATTTGTTATAATGCATAATTGGAAAAGGCTTAAGAAGATATAAACTGACACATAATGTTTTTTGTTATTTAATCTGTTCTGGTTGAATTCTGCAAAAAATCACATTTACAATTGTGTCTTTTATAGCTTGTGTCTGTTGATTTTTTTTTTTCTCTTTTTTACTCCAGGACTATATTTGTGGATCTCACCAAGCTTGTTATTAATGGTTTCTAATTTTCTCTGGGATTGCTATTATTATCCAAGCTATTATTTCTACATAACAAATGAACTCACATCTTAGTGGCTGAAAACAATCATTATATTATACTCATAGTTTTTGTGAATCAGAAATTCAGACAAGACCCAGCAGCAATGGCTTCTTTCTTTGCTCCATAATATTTGGGTGTCAGCTGAGAAGACTTAATTCCTCAGGGTGTTGCAATAACTGGCAAGTGTATGATCTGGAGGCATCCTCATTCATATGTCGGGTAGTTAATGCTGATTGTCATTTGTAAGTCAGAATAAATTACATGTGGTCTCTCTATGTGACCTGAACTTCATTTCAGAATGATGTCCTCAGTTAGTCAGACATCTTAAGTGGAAACTCAGGGCCCCAAAAGCGAATGCCTCAGAAATGAAGGCAAATTCTTTACACTTTTTTGTTTTTGAGTCAGGGTCTCGCTTTGTCACCCAGGCTGGAGTACAATCGCTACAATCATGGCTCACCGCAGCCTTGACCTCCTGTACTCAGGCAATCTTTCTGCCTCAGGCTTCCAAGTAGTTGAGAGTATAGGCATGCATCACCAGGCCTGGCTATTTTTCGGATTTTTGTAGAGTGGAGGTCTCACTGTATTGCCTAGGCTGGTCTTGAACCTCTGGGCTCAAGAGATACTCCCACCTCAGCCTCCCAAAGTGCTGGGATAGCAGACGCTGAGATTGTGAGCCACTGTGACTGACACAATTTTTTTCTGTAAGAAATTAGACACACATATAAATGAGCACACACACAGTACACTTAATAATTTAAAACATATAGTTTTAAAAATCTATTTTTTTCTTCTAATCAGCAGCCATGGGACTGTTCTGAGACTGTAAGAAATAAATATTTCTGAGAAAAATTACCTTTCTCATTTTCTCATTGTCTCAAGGCTGTCCGCCTTTAAAAACTGACTGAACACTAGTTATCACTCTACTCTTGAGTATAAGGTAGACCAAGATGAGGTTATTAACAAACTGCATTGACATGGCGATTCTCCCACAATGCCTTGTAAGTTAAACCCAAACAAGGCCATTTCATCTCTGACACTTAAGAAACAGAGTTCAGAGATTCTTAGTTAGCACAAGGCTATGGTGTGGAGTTGGCATGAATTTGGAACTCTGAGTCTTTGAAGTCAATCAAAGCCTGCATCACAAGTTAGTTAGATTACATGTGGACATAAGGCTGGCTTGTATCTCATTTCTCCATTCAAGGTGCTCTGCCTACATTGATATCCCAAATTTCTGTATAGAAACAAACTTGAAATTATGTATGCTGTAATATAAAATAATAGTAAAGATAATAGTTACATTTTTGGAGCATCTGTATAGCTACATTGGACTCGAACTTTACTGTATGAAGATTAAGATAGTAAGATATGAAGACATACTCACTGGGGAGAATTACAAAACTAGTAATATGACTTAAATACAAATTATTGAAACTGTCAGGGCCTCAGTTTTCTCCTCTTTAGAATGGGAAATAAATAATTGTTTTTTATCTCAAGGTCTTATAAAAAGTATGAGATGAAATAATGCATATAAGTTACTTAAAACAGTACCATAAATGTTCGAGGAATGTTAGCTGTTAAAAATTTATGAACAAAGAAAGTAGGAAGCAGTGAGGTTAAGACACATACTTTAAAAACAGTGGCATCAACACAAGGTCTTAGGTTTTCCTGGTACTAAAATCATGCTCTTCTATTTTGCTCTTTCTCTCCATTATCAATGATTTTACTGTCATAATTTTCAGACAGTGAACAGATTCCAGAGCTAGGTTTCTAGGGTATAAATGCCACCTATTAGCTGCTAAACCTTGAGAAAATTAGTGTCTTTCTATTTCATATGATTCATTTTAAAAGTGTAGATAATACCACCTAGACTTGTTATTATCAAATTAAATGATTTAATTGAAGTGCTTAAAAATATACTTCGTGTATAGTAAATGCTATGTAACATAGTCATCATCATTATTTACCATTTATTTTGGGGAATTGTTTTGGGTATTGAAAAAGTAATGTTATATTTTCTTTAAGAACAGACACAATATGTCACACACTATAATTTATTAATTCCTCATTATACCTACCAGCAGATTTTTAATAAATATTTGCCAAATACTATAAACTTTTTGATGCTAAAAGAAAATAATTTCTAGGAGTACTGACTTTTATTTCTTGGTAATAAAATGATTAAAGTATGGTTTTTAGTATCATTTGGTAGAACTATACTTCTAGTTCTTTGGACCTTAAAGTGGCTTCAATTTTCTGAATATCCACATCAATGCACTGCTACTTAAGACCCTTATCATTTTGTACTAATCTTCATACTTTGGTCCTTAGAAAATTCATAATGCAATTTCCACAAAAAGAATTCGTAAACTTTACAAAAATGTCCTACTTTTAAATGTGAAGATTGTTTAGACACTATAAGAATACGGTTCTGAGAAATCAGAAGACTTAGGTAAGTTTGAGGTATATATTTCTTTTCTCACTTACACAGAAAAATCAATTAAGAATCAGTTTTCATGCAAGCGATTACAGGAGTTTTGTCCCAAGAAATAACTTCTTCAGTAGCTCATAGTAAGTGACCTTAGTAAGTAACAAAAATAAAGGCAAGTCGGATATCAGAAACTAGTTAGCATGTCAATGCCATACATATCTCAGCTTCTGGAAGAAAGTTTTACAGTTGTAGTCAGAGCTTCTTAAAAGTTTTAACAGGGAGCTGACTCAGACAAGTTCATATACCAGGACTCCAGAAGAAATATAGAGAAACATTAAAAGAAATGCCTTAAGCTGAAAAATCAGCTTCTGCTTGAGTGGTATTGCTGTTCTTTTTATTTCAAATGAAAAAGCAATAATGAGCTAATTTCTTTCCAGGTTTATTTTAAATTAGCTAGGAGGAAAAAAAAAAAAAGAAAAGAATAAGAGCTTAGAGCCCCTGAGTATGAGTTTAGTTAAAATCCATTTAGAGTTGGAAAACAAACCTTTAGCATAGAAGTTGACCATCACATCTAAGAAATACATGGTGGTCCATTTTACTTGTGGGAATGACAGATGCTCATGTAGTGATAGCTTATCAACAAATTGGGTAACTTAGACTACAAGATGATGGATTATGTCTGAATTTCTTTAAAACTTTCAAAAGTATTCAGATTATGTTACATATTCTGAGACTGTATCTGTATAAAGAAAAGTCATCTAAATGATGTGAGAAAGACTAGTCAATCACTGGCACAGGTATTTCCTAAAGTAAATTGAATGGGAGACACTATTTGGGGTATCTCAGTTCTAGATTTAAAAATTTATGTTACTTATTTGTTTCCCTAGACAGGAGTTCTTCCACTTTCCAGTACTAATTTTATCTTTATCTCTTTTTTTGTTTTAATAACTAAGAAAATTTTCTACTTCTCACATTCTCCTTATTGGACAAACAGCTTTTCTCTTTTAAAAACACTTTACTGATTGATAAGATACTATCTTTTGAAACCTAGAAACTTGGAAACTTTAGTAACTTGAAATCTAGGGCACAAAATTATTTGAGGGCTTTGCCTAAACCCCCCTGGATTAGCTCTTCTTGGGAACACATCCCAAGATATCCCTAAATTCATGTTTTTCAGGTATAATAAAAATTGGTATTTTGAAGTCAAATTATGTACTTTTTTTCTCTGTGGGAACAGTAGGGTACAACCTAGAATTTTAATATTCTAAATTCTTCTTTTTTATTTTTTGACCTGAAGAAAATACTTACTTTCAAGCAATTTCAATTTCTGCATTATGTATTCCTTGAATTATTTTTCTCTAATACAGTTTGTCAAACACAGCTAATAATCTCCTTTTACCTCTCTACTTTATCTTCAATCCTCAGCAGGCTACCTTCTCACATGATTTCTAGTGTGATATTGCATATGTTGGCACTTTAATTATGTCTTATTAATTAGCAAGTATCATGGGTCAAGACAAATAGCAAATAAGTAATGAGTCAAGAATTATCAATAGACACACTTTTAAAGAAAAGAGTTCAATTAAGTAAAATAAAATATACACTACTATGAAGAGTTAGCTAACCTTAAAGTTAGAGGGATCTGTCCATCTAAGACCACCTTTTCGTCTGACACCAATTGTTAGTTTGGGGACATTTGCCAAATCAACCTCATGCTTGATAATTCACTAGTATGACTTACATAACTCATTGAATGTTGTTATAAAGCTCATTGAATGTTGTTGCAGAGTTTATAACATGGAAAGGAAAAAGATTAAAATCAACTAAGAGACACATAGGGCAGTGTCAAGGAGGGTATCAAACATGCAGCTTCCAGTTACCCTATCCATATGGAGTCAAGACAGCATTACTCTACTGGCATCAATGTGTGAGAATACACATGGAGTATTGTCATCAGAGAAGTTTATTCAAGCCCTGATATCTAGATTTCATCATGTAAGCACACTTGGCTGCCCATATGCCTGATATTAATCTCTAACCTACCAGGAAATTGACTTTATACTATGTAACCCAACCTCTTCCAAAAGAAAAATGACATTGAGCAAATATAAAGATAAGTAAAGCAGGTAAATGTAATCATTGAGCTTAAATTTTACTTGGGAAGACAGAAATACAAAAATTTTCAGGGCAGAAGACTAAATGCACAAATATACTACAGGAAATCTGTTATACTTTTGTATGCCTGTGAATAGGTTGGAAAGTGTAAAACTTTTTAGTGGAAGAGGCTAGAAAATACCCAGATTCTTAGAATCTGGCAGCGGTCATGTAAATGGGTAATTGATATGAGGATCATGATTAATAAAGTTACCAGAATTTCAAATATTAAAGATTTCTTTTCCTGGACATTCAGCTGTCTTATTAAACTAACACAGTTCACACCGAAAGGATAATACAAGTGATTTAATAATGTCTATTAGGCATTTTTATTAAGTTGTCAGTACCTATTGTTTGCTAGGTGATTAATGATGGTTCTATAATTTAAAAAATGGTTTTTAAAAAATATTGCAATTTGGCTTTCAGAGAGCATTTGAGTCCAGCAAATATACCTCTTACTACTTTTCCCATTTTACAAAGATGTCTTTAAGAGGCAGCCATTTTCAGATTGCTTTAATTACATTTTAGTGTAATTTTAATTTGATTAAGATTTATGGCATCTAATTCTCCACCTTTCAAAGAAAATGAAAGACTCAACAGAGTTGCAATTAAACATAAAATCAGAAGAGGGAAAGCAATGTGCAAGCAAAGCAGATCTTTTTGTTACTATACCCACATCCATTTGTTAACTTGCACACCATTCCAAAAAGTTCAGGAAAATGCATTTTGCATAACTATTACCTACAGAATTATGCTTTCAAATGAGTCTTTGCTACCTTTTAAATAAGAAAGATGAGTGAAAAAAACAGATGTGTTTATTTTATGTGACTCAGACATATCCAGATGCTATATCATGTAAGGAGAAAATTATACTTAAAAAATGAAGCACAGATATATCAACATTCAGGCAAATGGGAGGAAGTTAACACTACGCATTGGACTTTACTTGCAATTTTTTTCTTTCTACTGAAAATAGCCCAGTGCTGGAATATTCTCTGCTAGACTTAAACATAGGTGGTCTTTAGTTGGAGAAATTACATAAAATAGTGGGTTAAAGCAAGTTAATTCATTTTCCTTTTAAGCAAGAATTATGCATCCTGGAAAATAATGATACTTTGTCACTAGAATACTTCCCCTAGGTGCTTTAATGAACATGAGATTCATTTTCACATACACTTTTTGGTCAGCTATTTTAAGACTCAGTTCTGAAAAGGAAAATACTGACTTAAGAGGAGAGTCTATATATTAGTCTGTTCCTAATTTCTGCTGCTGGTCACATTGCATAAATGAAAACTATGTTGCCTCAAGGGCATTTTGTAGCTCCTAGATAGAAAGAGAATGCCATAGTATACCTTCTGTAAAAGTATAAGGTGATCAAGCTGGAAGGGACCATTGTGCTAACTTTCCTGCCCTCGTATTTTACAGGAGCAAACTGAAGTTGAGAATTTGACTTGAGAAATCTCACTCTCGGTTCTGGGGTGTTTGAATTTTAATTATCCAAACATTCATAAAAGACCTTCAGAACATTTTCACCCTCTGCCATATCATCACTTTTAAATTAAAAAAGAATAAACTACATAATGAAAGCTAGTTTTGCAATTGCAAAACATATGAATATGTAAATCATGTTTAGTTAATTTTATAAACAGAAGATAACTTTTTTTTTTGGCTTGAAGACAGAGAGTGAGTGCAGAGGGCAAATTTCCTGTCTCTACTTCTTATACCAAGATGAACCAAATCATATTTAGTAGACTATGACTACAAAAATAAAGCAATAATCAAAAGATATAGAAAACGCTGTACTTTATTTTTTCTATCTTGCAATTCATGTCACATTCACTCTCGATTTGTAAAGACATCTGTTGAACTTTTCTTAACCCAGTTTTTCTGTGTGTATTTAACAAGTCTCTTTTCACAATCTGTTAACATTTCCTATGTTCATCAAATACAATTTGAGAACTCTATTTTGACATTTATCAGATGAACTATATAATTGATATATTTTTGTTCATTTGTTTGGATGTGTGTTCCTTTCTTGTCTATAAATTCAATCACATGAAAATAAAATAAATAGAAAATGATTTTTCACAGTGTAAGAATTTAAAATAGGATACAATATAAATATAAAATTACAAAATATGATATTGCATAAACTAACACACACATATGTATAACATATATAGCATTGAAATATATCTGAAATAAATTATAACAATCATTAATTAACTATTATTGTGATTCTAATTTATATTTTTATGTATCTGTAGGGAAGCAACTTTAAGTGCATCAATTATTTATGTGGTTTTATTCTTTTTAAGTATGTTGTTTGAAACAGGATCCCATGTGGTTATGAATAGCATTGTAGAATGGTTCTTGAAAAATTCCTCTCTGTAGCAAGTATACATAAACCTAAATCATAATGTGTACACATGTGCTCATTGACTTAGACTTTTTAAAATAGTCTTAAAATAATCTTGTTGAATTTTAAGTCTACTGGAGACTAAAATTTTCAACCTTTTGAATGGCGGCATTAGTCATTTATCTTATTCATCAAGACATTTTTTTATTTCACAAAGTAATATGAGTATTTAAAAGCACTTATGCAGACATATTTGTAAAACATAATACATATAAGATACAACTCCCAAAATGTTAGCCATTATACAATTATGGAAATGTATTTATTGCATTTTGATTTTTTTATATCATATTTTCAAAGTGAAAAAATATTTTGAGAATAAGTTTAAGACTTTTAGTTTTTTGTTGGATAAATATATGTTGATAGGTATACTATTCAGTGTTAAATCAGAGAAGTTAAACCACTGTAATTAGAAAAGAGATTTATAGAAATTAGACCTCATTCAATTGAGGGAAGAATTGGGGAAGTAAAAATTTAAAAGGGGGAGTTAAATGATAAGAGGCATCACCAGCAACTGTTTTGCTGGTAAAGCAAAATATCTAACCACCAAAGTGAAACTGTGAAGGAGAGGCTTTTGGGGACAGTCAAGTGTCTGTTGATGAGTCTTGGGCTACTGTTCACGAGGAAGACAGCTGTTGGATAAAGGAGCCGAAAACAAAGGGAACTCAAGAGAATGAGAACAATCAGCAACACACTGACATTTCTGTTTCTGTTGGTCATGGCATCTATGACAACTTGCAGAGAACAGAGATTTCTATTTGAATTCTGTCTTAGGAATCACATCTAAAAGTTTCTGCTTAGCCACTCTAAGCCAGAATCACAAAACCTTCTCGAAAATATCAATCCCACCTTTATCAGGGTGATACTGAAAAAATCATTCCCAGTAGGTAGTCATTCTTAGCTGTTTTGGCTCAGCGTCAGTAAACAAGCTCCCTGCAAGCCTCTCAAGCTAGAGCTGAAGTCCTTACTGCTGGGATGGAAAAACAACAAATCAGCTCACAGCTAAGCCCCACCTCCTTCCAATTGGTCCTTAACACTGACCAATCAAAACAGCAGCAGCTCACAGCTAGTGTAAGCCAATCAGTTTGAACTTAGGGCTATATAAGCACTAAATTTTGGCCCCAGATGAGCAACCCCTTCGGGTCCCCTCCCACCGTGGGGAGCTTCTCTGTCCTCTCAATAAATCCTGCTTACTCTCTTTCTGGCCATCTGTGTCCCTCATTCTTCCTGGGCATGAGACAAGCAACTCATCCCTGAAGAGCTGCAATCTGAAAAGCTGCAAAAGATCATCAGAGCCAAAAAGCTGTGTCCCCCAGAGGATGGCTTGCCAGCCAATGGAGCTGGCTGAACCAGGAGAGCATCTGGAAGAAGGTGAGACTCTGAGGCTGAGACACCCGGGGGCTAGGCTTGCCAGTCCACTGAACCAGCAACACTTTCAGGGCTTGGCTTGCCATCCTGTTAGAGCCAAAACCCTGGGGGTTGGCTTGCCAGCCCCCCTGAATCACAACACTCAGGGCTTGGCTTGCCAGCTCATTAGAGCTGACACTTCCGGGACTAGGCTTACCAGCCCCTCCATGACCCTCTCTGGGGCTTGACTGGCCGACCCACTGAGCTGACACTCTTGAAGACCAGGCTGACCTGAAAAATCCGCATCAGTTTTGACGCCCAACCTGGGGCATGAAAGAAGGGTGGGTTAAAGCAGACCTATCACTTTACTTTCATTTCTGAGGATGCTCATCCTCAAGTTTTGTCTACTCTGTCTAAAGAACAAATCACCAGGACTCTGCTAGTCAGTTAGAAACGAATAGCATGACTGCTGGTCTATAATACGCAGAGGTCAAGCTTGCCAGAGATGACTTGGTTAGTCTTTCATCACTTTCAGGTGTTGGGAATGTTGGCCCTGTTCCAATCCAGTTTCTTTTCATGGAGGTCTAGCCATCACATGGAATTGGACGAAGCTTGGGAGTAATCAAGGGCATCTGACCAAGGCTACACCTTGGTGTTACCCAAAGGCTTCCAGCTTGGCCCCAATTCCTGACCTCCTGACAGTCTCTCCTATCACATTTTCTTCTCTTCAGGATTGCCATGGGTACTGTCCCCACTTGGTGCTTGGTGACATGGGTGTTTTATGTAGCTTAGGGACCTGGCGTTACTAGATGGTGTTGGCAGCCGGCTTGATCCTTGTTGAATAAGAGTTCGAGACAAGGTGTGTTCATTGATATACAAGGCAAAAGATAGTAAGATTTGGTTTCACTTTTTTCATCACATCGGGAGGCATTGTAATTGGCAGGAATGAAAAACTGATTTATACGAGGAATTTAAGTATTGTTAAGTTAGGTCCCTACATTTGAGAACTCTATGAGTAAACAAATGTAAAATGAATGTGCAGATTTTATGTTGAAATGCTTGGCTGATGGTGGGTTTAGGCTTTTCGGAAGATGTCAGGGACTGTCTCAAAAGATCCTATACCGGTACTTTCATGTCTCCATATTTGTGGGCCTTATTAGGAAAGTAATCTGAATGTTGTGACCTGGCTCAAACCATGGACCTCCTGACCATAGTGTCATGGAAAGTCCTAGGTCAACCCCCCTTTTGTCAGACTCCTGCTCCTAAACACAATCGTTCCAAGGCTTTTTTGTAGACCTAGTCTGGTAAGGAGGAACACTAGGTTTGAGGAATCCAGAGGCACAGTTGACAGCTTGTAGGACAGGTATTAATGTGTAGGTGAGTGTGACTATTCCTACTGACTGGGTTGCTACCACTATACTTGGATGGAGGTCACGCTTGTACCCAAGGGGACGCCATGAGCAGAGGAGGACAGGAAAGTGAGGGCACGCTCTCCTTTCTTTGATCCTTATTCATCATGTGCATTGGTTGGAGGAGGGAAAGCTTAGAAACATCTTTCTTTTGCCTCTCTCTTTTCAGATGGGTAACAGGTCATCTACTTCGTGCATTCCTCTGGAGTGCATCCTGAAACACAAGGACTTATTTGATCCTCAGACCCTGAAGAAAGTGTGCCTTAAATTATTTGGTGCCCAAGCATGGCCAAATTATAAATTGCAGAATGGAGAAACCTGGCGTCCAGAGGGAAGCATCAACTATAATACAATCGTGCAGCCAGATGGTTTCTGTAGATGCCAGGGCAAATAGTCCAAGGTCCCACATGTACAGGTGTTCTTTGCATTATGAGAAAATCCAGACCTTTGTCAATGCTGCAGGATTGATTTAGCCCTCCTAGCTGTCATCTCAAGAGGTCATCCTAATGGACCAGAGATGCCCACCCCAGAGGTACCACTGGGGAAGGCATCAGCTCATGAGGCCACTCCATCTGGTCTGTCTTGCTCTCCTTATTCAGGTCCTCTTTGTATTCCAAATCATTCCCACTCTAAAACCCCTCATTCTAGAACTCCAACATTACTTATGCCCTTACAAGAGATGCTTGGCAAATATGTTCCTAGTAAGGTACAGGTATCGTTTTCCCTATGAGACTTGAAACAAATCAAGGAAGATCTTGGAAGGTTTTCAGATGACCCTCACAAATATATAGATACTTTCCAGAATTTAACACAAATATTTGAGCTCTTTCGGAAGGGTGCTATGTTGCTCTTAGGCCAGACTCTAAATAGCACTGAGAAACAAGCAGCTCTGCAAGTGGCAGAGAAGTTTTGAGATGAGCTTTGCATTTTGAATAGTGCTAGAGAAGGGGAAGAGCCCTATCTAATAGGCATGTCTGCAGTGCCATTGGAAGACCCTAAATGTGACCCCAGTAGTGAATTAGGAGAATGGAGGAGGAAACATTTCCTGGTTTGCATATTGGAGGGCTTGAGAAAAACTAGAACTAAACTTCTTAATTATTCTAAGTTAGCCATGATAAACTAAGGGGTCAATGAGAATCCCTCAGCTTTTCTGGAAAGATTGAGAGAGGCTTTAATTAAACATACATTCCTAGACCCTGAATTAATTAAAGGACAACTAATATTAAAAGACAAGTTCATTATTCAGGAAGGTCCAGGTATCAGAAGGAAGCTGCAGAAGCAGGCCATAGGACCAGATAGTACCCTAGAGAATCTCCTGAAAGTGGCCACCTCGATCTTTTATAACAGGGATTGGGAGAAAGCCCAGGAAAAAAAAAGAGGAGACACAAAACAAAGACAAGAGCTCTAGTAGCTGTCTTACAGACATACACACTCCAGAATCCCCGAGGGGCACCTAGGACCTGTGACGGATGTGGCAAACCAGGACACTGTAAGAGCAACTGCCCTGCCAGCAGGGCCACCAAGGCCCTGGCCAGTCTATGGGGGAGACCATTGGAAGGCAGACTGTCCCTGGAGGCGCAGGCTATTGGGTCCAGAACCGATCTTGCAAATGGTCCAGCAGGACTGACGGTTCTGGGACTCACCTCTCTGGTTCAGACAGCTCAGACTGCTATTACTATCAGAGCCCCGGGTCATTCTGGAGGTTGAAGGGAGGAAGGTAAACTTCCTTCTGGACACTGGTGCTTCCCTGTCTGTTCTCTTCAATCCAGGTCTTCTCTCCTCCCTTAGCACTACCGTAAGGAGCCTCTCAGGACAGCCTTTGACCCAACACTTTTTTCAACCTCTTAGTTGTAGCTGAGGAGAACTCCTGTTTACTCATGCCTTCCTAATAGTACCTGAGAGTCCGAGTCCTCAGTTAGAGATATTTTGACTCGTATGGGAACCATTGTTCTTCTGGTCCCTGGACAACAACTCTGCCTTCCCTTGGTGGAGACTGATATCAATCCGGAAGTGCGGACAACCCAGGGAGAAGTTGGCCGGGCTACAAGAGTCGTACCCATTCGTATTTATCTTAAGAACCCCACCTTTTTCCCTAACCAAAAGCAATATCCCCTAAAATCCAAGGCTAAGAAGGAATTGGAAGATATTATTAATAATCTGAAAAAACAGGGCCTCCTTAAACCCTGTAACAGTCCTTGTAAAACCCCAATATTGGGAGTACAAAAACCCAATGGGGAGTGGAGAGTAGTTCAGGACCTCTGCCTTATTAATGAGGCTGTGGTTCCAATTCATCTTGTGGTTCCCAATCCCTATACTTTATTAACTCAAATACCTGAGGGAACCAAATGGTTCACAGTCCTGGACCTAAAGGATGCATTCTTCTGCATTCCAGTACTCCCTGATTCTCAATATATATTTGCTTTTGAAGATGGCTCTAATCACTTCACTAATTAACCTGGACAGTATTGCCCCAGGGATTTTGAGATAGTCCTCATCTGTTTGGGCAAGCATTGTCATGAGACCTCTCTGAGTTCTCGTTTCCCCAGGTAAAGATATTGCAATATGTTCATGACATCCTTCTGTGTGCCCCAACTGAGGCTACTTCACAGGAAGGTAGCAAGGATCTTCTCAATTTTCTGGCTGGCAGAGGATATACAGTCTCAAAATCCAAGGCTCAGCTCTGTCAAACCTCTGTGAAATACGTGGGCCTAGTCTTATCAGAAGAAACCAGGGCATTAGGCGAAGAAAGGATCAAGCCTTTTGCCTTCTTTCCTCTCCCAAAATCATTCAAGCAATCGAGGGGATTCTTAGGCATTACAGGATTTTGCAGACTACGGATCCCTGGATATGGAGAAACAGCACACCCCTTAAACCAGTTGGTGAAGGAGACTCAATCGGCTGGAACTCACTATCTAATTAGGACACCAGAGACTGAGAAAGCCTTTGACCAATTAAAACAAGCCTTAATTGCAGCACCAACCCTTAGTCTTCCCATAGGGGGGAAGACTTTTAACCTTTACAGTCTGAGAGAAGAGGAATGGCCCTGGGAGTTCTAACCCCGACCCAGGGTCTAGTCCAACAGCCTGTAGGTTATCTAAGCAAAGAACTTTATCTGATGGCTAAGGGATGGCCAGCCTACCTTACAGCAATGGCAGCAGTAGCATTGTTGGTGCCAGAAGCTATTAAACTGCCAATGAGAAAAAAACTTAACTGTGTATACTCCACATAATGTGACAGGACTGCTATCCTTTAAAGGGAACCTCTGGCTAACTGATAACCACCTTCTTAAATGTCAGGCCTTATTATTAGAAGGAGCTGCAATCCACATAAAACCATGTTCTTCTTTGAACCCAGCCACCTTCTTCCCTGATAACGGTGGGAATTGTGAACATGATTGTGAACAAGTGGTAGTTCAAAACTATGCAGCCAGAGAGGACTTAAAGGAAACTCCTGTAGAAAACCCAGACTGGATTTTCTTTACTGATATGGAACTTCATTTGTGGAGCATGGGATCCGTAAGGCAAGGTATACTGTAGTCACTTCCAATGACAGTGTTGAACGTGTACCTTTTTCCTCAAATACATGCTCAGCTAGCCGAATCAATTGCTCTTATAAGGGCCCTTGAATTAAGTAAAGAGAAGTCAGTAAACATCTATACTGACTTCAAGTATGCCTTTTTATTTAGAAAGAAAGACATTTTCTTTTTTTTTTTTTTTTGAGTTGGAGTCTCACTCTGTCGCCCAGACTGGAGTGCAGTGGCCGCTCCCGGCCACCGCAGCCTCGACCTGCTGGGCTCCGGCGATCCTCCCGCCTCAGCCTTCCAAGTAGCTGGAACTACAGG
>CAUYQG010000142.1:0-10687 GCA_963574415.1 Tarsius wallacei
GGCAACCTTTCTGGAGGGGCACAACCATTTCCCAGGGCTCTGCAGGGAGAGAAAGCTCCTGTCATGACCTCTCCTTGCGTAAACCTATGTGAAAGGTTGAGGGTGATGCAACTCATGACTTGTCCCTCAGTCTTAGAGGCATGAGTTTTCACCTTATGTATGACTAAGCCTCCTAGAAAACAGGGCAGGGTGAAGACCAGAGGAGAGTCACCTGGAGGAACAAATGCAAGAAAAATTAGCACAGATGTTGCTGAGTGTACATACATATATGTGCAATGTGGCTCTCTCTCTCTCTCTCTCTCTGTGTGTGTGTATGTGTGTGTGTGTGTGTGTGTGTGTGTGTCTTCAATATTGGGTTTCTTCTTTGGCTTTAAAAGCAGAACTGCGTTTATAAGAAAACTTTACCAAAAATGTCAAAAGATGAAACATAAGAACCAAACTGTTTGGGTTGAGACAAAGGCAGGGAAGCCTAGAGCCCTACCTACCTTCCCACATGCTGGAAGCTACAGTATAAAAACTACTTCATTCATGGGATGTATAGCTGTAGGAACATGGGGTGAGTGGAACCAGTTCTACTTTGACATTATCACCATGGAGAGTGTAGACACAAACCTACCAAACAGTTTAGTTTTTGAAGCCGTAAACTGAAAAGCAATCTAATAGGTCACTTGTGTCATTCTCCTTCCCTGAACTAATATTACAGACTCACACTGCAGTAAAGCTGGAAAGGGCCTTCTGCTATAATATCATGGCATGATAAAGCCTTAATCATATATAAGATGAAAGCTCATACCTCCAAGATGCACTACTTAAACGGTTTTATTATTATGGTTACATATAACAGCATGCCACTAAGGTATGTCACTCTTTGAAAGTCGTTTGCTGATCAGAAGCAATACACACAGACAATAAACTTGTGTGCAAACATGCCTATGGTATAAATAAATTGCTGCCATGCACGTAGATTTAACATTTCCTACCTTTATAAAATATGAGATGAAAAATCCTGAACATTTCTTATTATATGCAGTAATTTTTATCATACATATAGTATTTGCAATTTCAAATACAACGCCACATGTTATTTATTCTTGGGAATGTAGCTAAAGTAGGAAAAATAATGCGAACTCCCAGTAGAGAATTAGCTGTTTAATATATAGAATCTCAGGAAAATGTTGGCAATTTGGAAGTAGGAGAAGAAAAGCAAGATATATTCTGTTGCAGCTGCAACCTACAGCAATTCTTGCACCAACTCCATTTGCCCTTTTGTGAATTATTATTACAATTGTCTATGGCCTTAATTATTGCTCTCTGAATTTTCTTCTATATGCCACCTATGACTGTATTGTGAACTACTAATGGCTTGCCCATAGAAATCATGTGCCTTTGATAAATGTCAATATGGCGACCTGAAGAAGGTTGGATAGACTCACTCCAAGGCATTTGCCTCCGAATCTTTTGTATCTACCTGCCTTTACAAGGTCTACATTTCTTTCTCCCTGTCACGGCCTCTTGGGTAGTAGGCTTAACTGCCAATAGGTGGTGTGGATGGATCGTGTACCACAGGCATGGCCCATATGGAGAAGAGGGGTAGTAATATTCCATTGTGTATATGTACCACATTTTTTTAATCCAGTCCAGCTTCGATGGTCAACCCAGTTGGTTCCATATTTTTGCTATTGTGAATAGAGCTATCATACTCAGTGATCTATCACAGAAACAAAGAACAGAGTTCCATATGTTCTCACTCATAAGCTGACATTGAACAATTATAATGATATAAGAAAGTGATTGGCAGTAGCGGGAAACTGTCAGGGGAGGGGGTGTGGGATTGGCAGTTGAGGGAAATGCTAGCGGAACGAGGGGCACACCTCATCAACAAGGGTACCTGTATGATCAGTGTTTATATACCTAACCCTGAATTGGACCCCACGTCTTTATAATAAAAATTTAAAAAAAAAAGGGTAGTAAATACTAAATCCTGAACAGCTCTAAGAGCAATGAGGATTTCAAATAAATTTTCTTTTTTAAAAAAGGATGTTTGTTTTGGTGACTCTTATTCTACTATTTCATCACATAATTGTACATTGTGTGTGTGTGTGTGTGTGTGTGTGTGTGTGTGTGTGTGTGTGATGTACTCATCCACCATCTGCACTCCTGCTGGGTCCTGAGCAAACACTTGTACATGGTTCCCCCCACCTCCTTTAAAAAATTTTTCCCAATGGTTCTTCTGATACATTCATTCTTCCAGATCTGCCCTGGCAAATATGGTAGCCATTAGCCATGTGAGACTCTTTAATTTTCAATTAATTGAAGTGAGATATAATAATGCGTGCATCCTCCTCATATAGCCTCAGGTGCCTGGTGTCTCCCATATTGGACAGAGCAGATGTGGAACACAAGAATGCATCCATCATTACAGAAAGTCCTCTTGGATGACACTAGTCCAGATCTTTACACTGATGGTTTCCATAGAGCAGAGACCATTTTCTCGGTTATGCTGTCAGTTACCAGACCTGACTCTTCTTTGATATGTTTCTGTTTCCCCCCCCACCATTCTTTCCACTTCTGCTATCCCCTTAAAGCCCAAGCCCCCATTACTCGCCTCACTGTTGCTCAGTCCCACCTGGTCTATTCCCTTCCAGCTTCCTTCCATTCCAATCCAGCCTTTCCAGGTTCAGACGTGTAAATCTAGATTAAAACTTCAAAAACACAGTTGAAAGCAAGTTCTCTACGATATCAGACTCAATGGTCCTCAGAAATCTGGCCTTTACTTGGAATTCACACAGAAATAGAGAAAAAGAGATTTCTTCCATTTATTTCATGGTTTTATTTAAAGAAAACCAAGTAAATCACCAGCATTGTACTTCTTTCATCATTTTTGTTATTAGTTAAATTCTAAACCTATATCTTAGTATACATAACATATGCTGTGCAATAAATTAATTCATGATTAAATCCTCGAATTTTGCATTTGTTGCCTTGTATATAAAATGACCTTTGAAATAGTAATGTAGCACTAATTATGTTTTTCACTTGATGTAAAGTGCTTATAAACTACCTCACATAACTACAAATTAAACTACAGAGTAATACTTTGTATGTTGAATTCTTCTTTCCAAAAGCTCAGGGACCTTTACAGAAATCATTTTATTAATCTTCACACATCTCTGAGATGAGATGGTTGGTTTTAATTATCCTTCCTTCTGCATTTGGGAAAGCTGTACGGGTGGCATTTATCACTGAAGAATATAGGCACTGTACCAAACATGCTATGTTAATACAGAGTAGCATAAAGGCCAGGAAACCATCTCTCTCATCAAATATACATTATTGTTGAAAATTTCTTCCGAGCAGGTAGAAAGCAAATTGCCTTCTGTTCTGCTAAGGAGTACCAAATACCTTATCTTATCTGCTCAATATTATGATACCATGATCAGATCTCCAGGGACATAAGTCAGGGAACTTAGGACTTGAAAAAACAAAATTCTTTTTTGTTTCTTCTCCTGGGTCCTCAGATCTGCCTTGTTTTTACTTTTGTTCAAATTAATATTACATCCATCTCTTTGTCCTAATTATAAATTTAGGGCAACACAAATTATATAACCATCTTCCTCATTGTTTTTCCATAAGTCGAGAATCAGGAATTGGAAAAAAAAACATAAATACACATAAAGGAGATGCTCCATTAGCTAAAGTAATAAAAGGATAACCCATCAGGCAGACATTACATAGATATTTTAAAGTATTTTTTAAAGAAATTATACTAAATATTTCCAGGGAGTGCATACATTTCCATCAAATTTTCAGATATGATAAATGTTCATAAAATAAGAACTAACCCATGGGTAGATTTTTAGCAACTGAGGAACAGAGACAAAAGCACATACTAGAATAAATTGGCTCACAAAAATTATTAGTGATAGTCACATAAAGGCATGCAGAAGCTGTGTTAATACACATAGAAAAGCTTAATACAAACCAAAAAAAAAAAAAAACCCGACATACAGTAAAATATAAGGAAATATAATTTATAGAAATAAAGTTATGTTGCTAAATATATTGATAAGCAATGTTGTTGGCAAACAGTAAAAAATCAAAGGTATCCTGTGTTTTATATGTTATTTCTCCAAATAATTATACTAAATTATATAGTATATATAGCATAGGGATTTACTTTTAAGGAAATTCTTTAATATTTGAATATGAAAAAGTTTAGCTGGCACTTTTTTTTTTAGTTCTCCATTTTATACTTTTTGTCATTCGTAGCAGAGGACTAAGATAAGCTAAAAGAATTCTGAATGAATGTCTGAAATTTCAAGTTCTCAACAACCTAGCCTGAGGTGTGTCTTCCCCGCAGTTTGGTTGCTTTGACAGTCAGCAACTCACACACTTCTCTCCTATTGGCATTCTAGGAAAGCTAGAACAGACTGCAGGCCAGGGCTGGTCTGAAGAGATTAAAACAGGAGACCCTAAGTCCCAGGTGGAGAAACTCAGTCAAAACCATCAGAAGTCATCAATAAGCGGAGGCAGGGCAATAAGACCTAGAGCTCCCATTCCAGTGCAAATAATTCCAAAACCTAGTGTCTAGAAGCAATCAATATTGATTATCTAATTGGTTAGAAATCCAAAAACAGATGAGCTGAGTTAGGTCTGGTTTAGGGTCTCGTAGGAGGTCGCAAGCAAAGGTGTTAGTTGGGGGCTGCAGTCCTCTGAAGGCTCAAGGGTGGAGGACCCACTTCCAAGTTTATTCACAAGGCTACTGGAAGACCTCAAGTTCACTCACTGGGACCTCTCCAAGAGGTTGCTTTGCAACAAGACAACTGTTTTTCTTCAGAGCAAGTAACCTGAAAGAAAACAAAGCACAGCACCCAAGACAGAAGTCATTCCTTAAAAAAATAAAAAAAAAAAAAACAAGAAAACCTAATCTTAAAAGTGACCTCCCATCACTTATGCTATACTCTGTTAGAAACGAATTACAATGTACAGCAGACACTCAAAGGGAATTACACAGGAGTGTGAGTACTGAGAAATGTAGATGGTCAGGGACCATCTTGAATATGCTGCCTACTGTAAGCATCACGTTTTCAGTTTTGAATTTTTACGTCTGGTAACTGAAAAGTGTCAAGGAACTCAAGGTACATTTTTTAAAACTTATCTTCAACAGCAACTCTTTGAAGTTGGCAGGGTAGTCCTTGGAGCTGGGTCATTTCATATCCAAGTATAGTGGGACTCAGTAAGATTAAGTAACCGGTTTCAACATAACCAGTAAAAGTAAAAGTAGATTCAGGTCTTCTAATTCCTTGTTCTTTTATTTTATGAAATAAAGGTTGATGCCTCCCATCAGATGATATCTTCAATCTAATGGGAAGAGGGATGTGAAAATAAAGTACGAAAATTGATTGCAGCTCACGACTGGGAGCAGTAGGTGTGTGGACAGAAGCATCTCAGAGATGGAAGTAGAGGTTAGATCTTTGTTTTGTTTGAGCAAATTGGAAGGGAAATCACTTTAAGTCTCTCCTTGGAGATTTCACATAATAGAATGGAAATGTCAGAACGATATGTTTAATACAATTAGATAAGTTGGGGAAGCATAATAGAGGATAACTTATACCAAGTAACTAATCAGATATGTGGCATGGTGGATGATGGTTTGGAATTTTGTTTTGCAATTTCATTTGTACGGTATTGTATTAAGATTATGGTTTTGGAATTGAACAATGGAACTCAACTTGCAGTTGGCGACTCACAAGTATCCACTTCATTCCATCTCTAAATGATTGTTTCCTAAATAGTATACATGCCATGATGTCTCTGTGCAGCACCAAATGATAGTGGCTGCTCTAGGTAGGGAAACCACCAGCGATGCTTTGTGATATGAAGTTAGATCAGTTTCTCAACCTCAGCTTGAGTGACATTTGGAGCTAGATAATTCTTTGCTGTGGGTGTTGTTCCATGATATTTAGCAGTATTTCTGGCCTCTTCTCATTCAATGTTACTAACAACCCCCTTCATACACACATGCGCGTGTGCACACTCATACACACATTCAAGTTTCAATGTTTGTTGTTGTTATGTTACTGTAAATTTGCCAAATGTTATTCTATGCTGAGAATATTGTGCTTTTTGCTTATCTTATCTTCGTTCACTACTCCAGCAATAAAGGGTGGGATATAGGTTGGATGCTGGGAAGTATTGTAAAATTTGGGTCTGTTTATAACCTCAAATGACTGTAGATGAGTCCTGGGTCCAGACCTTGCTTTGCTGGTCAGCTGGGCAGTAAATGGAAGCAGGAGGAGAAAGATGCAAGCAGATGACTAATTATATGTGCACGTTTTGGATTTGGGCAGCATTTTACGAGAGTGAGGGCTCTGAGGGGGTCTATAATTAGATTTCTTTTCTTGTTGCTAAAGCTGGTTCTGGAGAACGTGGCTTGGGCATGCAGCAAAGTGGCCTTTCCAGTACTGAATCTATTGGAGATGGTGGACTTCTTCTTCCAGGCCCTGGCAGTGTGGAACTCTACTGGGGTTTCTGTTCCTACAAAACAATGGAGAGGAGAGCACCAAGGAGAATGATTGCTTTCTGTGGGAAGCTGCAAGAAAAGGAGAGATGACTGATGGAAATGAGAGGGATAGTGAAGAAGCATTTTATTTAATGTTATCAACATTCCTATTCTCCATGGAGGTTTAGCCTATCAATGTCATTGACAAAATAAATTATGCTTTCTTTCAGAGAGGTCCTAGTAGCAATCTTATAGCATTCTTCTAAATAGTATAAGAACAACAGTAACCTGGGATTGTGGTTCTGTGAGATAAATTAGTTCCTGTAGTCCTTTGGTGAGAAATAAAGTAAATGGATAATTAAACATGCCTTTCATCTAAATCGGATTAATTGCCCGATGCAATTGAATTCTAGATGTGTATAAGTGAAATATGCACTTCTAAAAAACAGGTCTAAAAATATCAGTCCTGATTATGTTAAGACATTGGGAAAACATGATTTTTTATGATAAAATAATTTACCTCTCTGCCTATTTAGGAAGAAAAAGTGATGAAGAGATCCATGTGAACAAAAATATGACATTCCCCCTGTGGAGCTGGAGGGACACAGTTAAAGAAAGAAACTGTGACTTGGGTCACAGAACAGTCCTTTGACAAAAGAGAATCTAGATGAACAAACATGCTCCACACTCAGAATGAAGTGAATTATTAAAACCCTGGGCAGGTGTAGAACAGATAAAACACACCAGCCACAACATTGAAGCAACATGCTCTCTGCTGTATAGCAGATGATACATCAAACTCAGAGCCTCTTTTTCGAGCCAGTGTGACTCACATGTTTAAAGAGGGAATTACTGGGAATGAAATTTGCACTTTAACGTATGTTTTCCTCATTAGTCTTGGTCAATTGGAGCAACTTTTTTGCCAAATTCATTGAGTTGAAATCTAAGCAACAAAACTTCTTCCTTTTATTTTCATAATTTCCTCCTCCTCTACACCCCCCACAATTTTTTTGTGAGATACAGTGAAATGGCAGAACATGGATAACCAAACAGAAACAAACATTTCCCCAAGCAAATGGAATTTCCTGGACGTAAATGATACAAAGTCCTGAGTTTTGTAGTAAGTATTCAACAATCTCCTGAAGTGGATCAAAGCACGTTTTACGTGATGAGGTGGCATTCTCCTTTTATGGTGGCCAAGAAGAAAGGATATGGAGAAATGGGTTGCCTCTAAATATTTAGAAAACAGAATGAAAACAACCTAAAGGGTGAGCAAAGAAGAAGTAAGTACAAGGTCAACAACAGCACACAGAATTGAAGAGGGCTAAAGTTCTAAGAGTGAGGCAAGGACTTGTATTACAACCAAAATACAGTGGCAGTCACAACAAAGTGATGCTCTTTCTGTTTAGTGTTTAGAGAGGGATAGTAGAGGGTATTAGTGTAGTGGGAAGCTCACCATGCTACCTTTCTGACCAATGCCAGTCATCAATGCTTTGGTAGATCCAAAATTCTGTCTACATAATGGGTACCTTTAAGTTGAAGGGTGGAGAGACAAGGATGGAACTTATGATGCATATGTTTTATCCCCAGCTTATAGAGAAGTCAACTGAATATCAGAAAGGGTGGGTGATTTGGCCAACCATGTACCATTAATTAGTATTTGAACCAATCTGATCTGACTACAAAGCTTAGTTCTTCTGCCATCCCACATAGTTGCTACCTTGAAAGAAAATACTTCTTCCTGTCCCTAGTCCTGGGGGTGTTAGTAATCCACAATTTACTCACAGAGGCTGGAGGACACAACTTCAACCTGTGCAAATGTGTGAGATTGTGTATATACACATGTGTGTGCCTGCATGTGTAGGTATGAAAATGTTATTCGTATAGCTTCTTACTGTGGTGAGGTTCAGGATATCATTTCATATTTCAATTTTCTTTGTTATTGGTCTAGCATGTTTATTTTAGAATTAGCATTTGAAAAATATTTTATACATCAGATGTATTTTTTTTGTAACCAGATCCATCAAATTCTGTTCCTAAATTAGTTTCCTATGAGAAAGCTAATAGAGGTCCAGGAGAAATGAGACAACAACTGAGCTGTGCTGATTCCCAGAACTTGGTGGACACTGAGTTCAGACCAACTTAATTATCAGACAATTTGTTATTCCAGCATTGCAACAGAGCATTTCTTTTTGCTTTTTTTCTTATTTCTTTATTTCTATTTTTTGAGTTGGAGTCTTACTCTGTCACCCAGGCTGGAGTGTAGTGGCACGCTCACTGCCACCTCAGCCTTGACCTGCTGGGTGATCCTTCCGCCTCAGCCTTACAAGTAGCTGGAATGAAGGGTACACACCTCCATGCCTGGCTAAGCACTCTTTCTTATTCACTGAGCAAATGTGAACTTGTCTCCTTATTGTTATATATGATACAGCCACAAATGACTAGATGGCAATATCACCCAAATTAACTTATAAACAGAGTGAGTTTTGCCAAAGAAGAGGGTATTGCAAAAATTTCTGGTTTTACTCTGAAACCTACCCTAATGACTTACAGAGGAAATCTTATTTGGGGGTAAAGTTATTAGCAATCCCAGTTTCCTCATGGCTTCAGATTAAATGAAATTTCATTGAAAAAAAGTGAAACAATTGTTAAATTCTCATATTTCTGATTTTTGCTAAATGCCAACATGCAATACTGAGGCCTTGGAGTACACAGGCAAGCAACTTCCCGCATACTGTGAGGTAATCTGGGAAGGCCATGAACCTTTAGATTTAACACAATGAATATATATGTTGGTATGTGTTCTCAAGCACTAGAGCTCATTGGACTTAACACTTCACTGTGGGACTTTAAAAAGCTAGGTGAGGACAGGGAGTGCAATAGAAACCTTTCTCAATATAGATTGAATCTTCCACAGGAGAGCTTGGTGCTGACTGACATTTGTTTTGAAGTGGATTTCTTTCAGGACTAAAACTGGGGGCAACCCCTACGGGTCCCCTCCCACGGTGGGAGCTCCTCTGTCCTCTCAATAAATCCTGCTTTCTCACTTTCCAGCTGTCCACGTCCCTCATTCTTCCTGGGCATGAGACTAGAACTTTGACCCTGAAGAGCCGTGACCTGAAGAACTGCAGAAGATTGTCAGAGCCAAAGAGTCATGCACCCCAGAGGATGACTTTTCAGCCATTAGAGCCAGCTGAGTCAGAAGAGCTGCCAGAAGAAGGCGGGACTCTGAAGTTGAGACACCCAGGGCACCAGGCTTGCCGGTCCACCGAACCAGCAACAGTCTCAGGGCTTGACTTGCCAGCCCGCCAGTCCATGAGAGCTGACACTTCCCAGGCTAGGCTTACCAGTCCTTTGATGACCCTCTCTGGGGCTTGACTGGCCGACCCATTGAGCTGACACTCTGACCTGAAAAATCCGCATCCGTTTTGATCCCCAGAGGTGGGGCCCGATGGAAGGCTTAGGGAGCTGGCATTTCTAGACAGTGTTGGCAACTGGCTTGATCCTTGTTGAATAAGTGTTCAAGACAAGGTGTGTTCATTGGTCTATGAGGCGAAAGTAAAGGTTACTGGAACAGACTCTGTGGATCCATCACATTAAAATGAAAACATGGAGTCCAGAAGAATTTGCCTCCTCTGACCCAGAAGAGCATACAGAATCAAACTAGAGTTCATAAAAGATAAGTGCCACTAATTAACTGCCTATGAATTTCCTCCTTATAGTTATATCTATACTTGCTGCCTTTGTTTTCATCTTGATTTGCACCATGAGACGTTTCTATCAAGGACCCCTTAATTCTGAGCATCCATGGAATTGTTTTCTTCCCTAGATGTTTCCCTCAGGAACCAGCAAAATGCCTACTCTATCTTGCTTCCTGTTTCTAATATCATGAGTCCTAGTTTCTTATACACACTCCCCATTATGTGGCTCAACAGGGTAATTATTCAAACGTTAGATATGCTCACAGCAGAATGTGGAGGAACCATGCCCATTATTAAATGAAAATTGTTGTTTCCGTATTAACACTTCCTCCCAAGTAGAAGAGACTTTGCAGGTTATAAAACAATAATAAAATCATTGACTCTGTACAAGAACAGGCAGTTTCAGGACCCAGTTGGTCACTGTATTTTTTATCCTTTCTAGGGATTTTCAATATATGGTCATGGGTTTTTCCTTTAATAGCTC
>CAUYQG010000155.1:0-10137 GCA_963574415.1 Tarsius wallacei
CGGTGGCTCAGCCTGTAATCCCGTGCTTTGGGAGGCTGAGGTGAGTGGATTGCCTGAGCCCGTGGGTTCGAGACCCGCCTGGGCAACTTGGCGAGACCTCATCTCTACAATAAATCAAAAACTAGCCGGGCGTGGTAGCGCACGCCTGTAGTTCCAGCTACTTGGAAGGCTGAGGCGGAGGGATCGCCGGAGCCCAGCTGATCGAGGCTGCGGTGGCCGGGAGTGGCCACTGCACTCCAGTCGGGGCTACAGAGTGAGACTCCAACTCAGAAAAAAAAAAAAAGAATTGTAGGGTACAAGTGGGGATTGACTACATAAGTAGGTTGCATGCAGGGGAAGTTTGGGCTTCTAGCTGGCCCTCACTCCCCCGATAGTGACCCAGGTATCCCCCTCCCTCCTCCCAGCAGTGTTCAGTGCCTGCCGATGCCACCCTTGTGTTCACGTGACCAAAGGTCAGGACCCACTTCTGAGTGAGAACATGTGGTATTCCATTTTTTTGTTTCTGTGATCGCTCATTTCATGTGATGGTCTCCAGCAACATCCAAGTCGCTGTGAAGGCCATGATTTTATGAACCTGGATTTTGGTCTCCATTTTGCTGTTCTCTCCCCGTGTGACTTGGGGCAAGTCACTTCCCCTGTGAGACTCAGTCTTCCTCTTGAGAAATGAGGATAGCCACAGTATTGGCTTGAGAATCAGGAGGATGAAGTGAGATCCCAGATTTGCACAGTGCTCAGCCCAGGCCTGTCATAAGTGCGCTGTCAAGTGTGTGAAGTCTAGCTATTTTGATTATTAGTAGGGGGCAAAGAGATTGGATGGTTAACACAAAAGTAAGAACAAATCATGGCGATTTGAGGATTTCAGTGGAAATGAGATGCGTCTCACAGCCAGGATCTCCTGAGAAATAGCTATGCTTTCAGGATGACCCCGACCTGCAGTTCTGCCACGGATGCTGGGTTTTCCCCAGCCGCGTTTGCAGTTCAGGGGTTTGTGGGGTGTTGGTGTGTGTGAGAAGGCGGGAGGAGAAAGACTTTCAAGCCCACAAGCAATGTCGCACATTTCCAGCTGACACATTGGCGAGGCTTTTCAGCGGGCCACCAACCCGGGAGAAAATCCAATTCTGAAATGAATGTCAACAAATGAAGAAAGGCAAATTGGTAATTGTATCTGACATTATTATTTTTTTAATGGGCTGACCAGTGAGTTAGATTTTATATAACACTTGAGGCAAAGGGTTCCGTGTAGTGGGAATTATTTTCACAAATGGATCATTTTCTTTAGACAAACAAATAAAAAAACCCAAGAAGGGAGAGTTTCTCTTGGTGTTTTTGCTCCATGGAAGGTAGTTCTAAATGCTGTTTATAGAGGCCTTGATCCTTTTTAAACTTAAGGAGCCCAGTTGGCCTCTACGGCAATAAATCGAGCTCCATATAGGGGCTGAGGGACGTTTAATTTATGTGAGACTGCTTCCCCAAAGCCAGCCGGCTGCTTCCTGGGATGGTGTTCCTGATGGATGGCCTTCTGGCATTTTGTGCTGCTGGGGTGTCTTTTGAAGTTTCTCCTACACGGCCTGAGGTTTGCCCCTGTGAGGTGTTAATGGATGTCCTGCTGGGGCTTTATTTGTGAGGGGTGCTTGTTAGTGGGGGCTTGATGGGTCGACCAGTAGGGGCTCTTATTCTTCCACGCTGAAGGGCTGACTCTCAGGGCCTTTGATTCCTGGCTTGGAATTCACTGCAGCATTGTTTTGATTCCTGCTCCCCCGACTGCCCTTTGATTAACTTCTGGGCGTTCCCAGAGCCCTGGCAGGTAGTGGGAGTGGGCGATCAGGCCCCGCCAGGGAATGTGCTAGAAGGGTCATTCTGAGAGTTCACACAGACAAGGAGTGGGGATAGCAGGGATTTGAGGGGGACAGCAAGCGTCTTGAGCAAAATGGCCAAGCCCCAGCGAGGCACATCCTGTCTTCTTTTCTCCCTGCGTCGGTGAGGCCTTCATCTTCCCTTCCCCGGGTCCTCAGGGGCCTGACTGCCTCTAGCCTCTCCCCTCCAAATTCCGTGTTCCTCAGCACTCCCATAGGGCTCTTCCTAAAATGGCTCCTCCTCAAAATCCTTCCGTGATGTAATGGGCTGCACTGTGGACCCCACGGACTCCGATGCTGAGGCCCTCACCCCAGTACCTCAGAATGGGGCCTTTCAAAGATGATTAAGGTTAAATGAGGTCATTAGGATGGGCCCTCATCCAATCTGACTGGTGTCCTTATAAGAGGAGATTAGGACCTGTGAGGCAGAGTGAGAAGGTGGCTGACCGGCTGCAAGGAGAAACCAGACCTGCTGGCATTTTATCTTCTGGCCTCCTGAACTGGGAGGAAATTACTCTGTTGTTTAGGCAGCCCGGTGAGTGGCATTTTGTTTTTTTGCTGCCCAAGCAAAGGAATGCACATGGCTATCCTTGACCGAAGGGATGAACGTCCAACTCCGTGTAATGACACGGGAGGTCCTTTGTCTCTGGCTGTTGTCTGCCTTTCTGACCTTGGGTAGAAATCTCCTTTGCCTGATAAACTACACATTCTTAAAGACTGAGTTCAAGGCCACCTGCTCTGTGAGACCCTCTGAGACCATTTTTCTCTGTCTGTCTCCCTCCCCTCTCCACAGACTTGGCTCTTTCTCTGGGTAACTTCTGAGAGCCATGAGAACAGGGATTTGAGGACAGGGATTTCGTTTATCCTTGCTCTCTAGCACCTGGCTCTGAGACTGGTAGTTAATCAGTGTTTATTGAATCAGTTAAGGCGTACCTTTTACTGCTGTTTCCTTAGTGAGCCGTCCCCACCCCCCAATTTTATGCTCCATTAGAAAAGACGGTGAATGTTAATTTTCCATAGGGTGTTAATAGCTCTACACAGGTATGTCCCCAGATGATGATGGTTATGACAGTGATGACACCAGTAATTCTAGCAAACGTTTACTGAACACGTTCTATATGACAAGCCAGCATGTACGAGGGGGGACCCCCAAAAAACCCCAGAATTATCTTTTGGAGGGCAGGCCTCGTTTAGTACAGGCTTACCCCACTAGGTAAGTGTTCTAGGAATCCATCAGTATCAGTGGACCAGCTGGTGGTGGTGTGAGAGGCTGCATTCAGCTTCAGTGAATATTTTTTGGAGATTCTTTCAGCGCGTTTGCCCATTTCATAATGGGTGATGTAGGAGCGCACCTGCCCCCACCGCGCTGAGTGTTGAGCAGTTTTTGATCCCAAATGGCATGACCCCCACGTCCCACCCTGCCTATTCACCTGATTGTGCCCCGAGCAACTTTTTTTTTTTTTGAGTTGGAGTCTCACTCCGTCGCCCAGACTGGAGCGCAGTGGCCGCTCCCGGCCACCGCAGCCTCGACCTGCTGGGCTCCGGCGATCCTTCCTCAGCCTTCCAAGTATCTGGAACTACAGGCGTGTGCTACCACGCCCGGCTCATTTTTGATTTATTGTAGAGATGAGGTCTCGCCAAGTTGCCCAGGCGGGTCTCGAACCCGCGGGCTCAGGCGATCCACTCACCTCAGCCTCCCAAAGCGCAGGATTACAGGCTGAGCCACCGAGCCCGGCTGAGCAACTTTTTTTTATCTCCTGGGTGAAAAAAGTCCTCGGAGGGAAATGTTCTGCTGATGTGGAAGAGATGAAACAAAAAATAGCAGAAGCACTGAAAGGTGTAAAAATGGACGCGTTCAAAAACTGTTTTGAGCAGTTGAAAAGCATCTCGACAGATGTGCATCCAACGGAGAGCACTTTGAAAGTGACTGAAGTTTCAACATGTAAGAATAAATACACCATTTTTTAGAAATAAATTCCATTTTTTTGGGGGGGTCCTCCTCATACCTCATCTCATCATCACAACACCTTCTCAGGGAAGCGTATCTCGAAGTAAACTTCAGCCAGGTTGTGAGCAGGAAGATTTGCAAACCAAAGACGACTTTGTCTTCGTGTCCTTTCTGGCAGGCGTTGACTCCAAAGCAGATTTTTCTTAAGATGCCCAATCACATAGGAAAATTGCAGTGGAACTTGCCAGAATACGAAACCTCCCTTTAACTCTCTCCTTGAAGACCAGGAAGAAATTGCTTTTAGCTATGCCCTGTTCACTTGAACCTTTGCAAATTCCCTGGGGTCCCTGCAGCCTGGGGGCCTGGTAGCCCGTGGCTGCCTTCTACCTGCCCCTCCATGGATATGGAAAATGGGACTGAGAAGTTTTCTGCGACTCTGTCAGGTCCAAAAAAGAGGAAGTAAGCACCTCGGACTCTGCTGCTTTTCCTTTAGTGTCCAGAGGAGAGAATTCTAAATTCCCTTCTTGCTTTGGGTCTTCTCAGGGCTTTTAGTTATTCTTGACTTCGAAACCCCGGAAAGAAGAGTGATGCCTGGCCGTTTTCCATCAAATGTGCTTGACATTGTTTCCCTGTGCTGCTGGACTGACTTTGCAGTTCCTTCTGAGCGGTGCCGTGCCACCACCGAGTCCACCGAGGAGGACCCTGCGTTTTGGAAGGAGAGGGAGGAGAGTGAAGAAATGAGGACATGTAGTAAACACACCTCTGGGCTTGTGGGACTCCGTGGAGCGTGGAGGGAGCCGCTGATGTCAAGAAACAGCTGTGGCCACAGTGTTTTTGCAGTCTCCTCGTTTCACTGTAGTGTCAGGTGGACATTGAGGAGGAAGTGACATGAGGGGTAGAAATGTCTCCACCTCAGCTTCCCCAGTCTGGGAATTAGGTAAGGACGAGGGAGCACCCGGAGACCTGAGAAGCTGTGCCCGCCCACCCTCAGCTGGAGAGAGAGTCGGGGCAGACCTGCACTTTGTGGGTTGATCAGACTCCTTCCTTGGGTCAGGTCGGCGGGTTGCGTGGCCAGGGAACATGATATTCTCACCTGTGGAACCTGGCTGCCTTGCTTGATCCAGGCCCCGCTAGTCACCTTGAGAGCTTAGACTACTTGTCCCTCGGGTTACTGCATAGGTCTATGTGTGGATTAAATGAGATGATGCTGTAAAATATGTAGTATAGCACCTGGCACAGATTTTTTTTTTTTTTAATCAATTCAACTGTTTTCACGGAGATGCCCCAAATAATTATGACTTTTAAAAGATGAAGGTTTCTTTCTCCCTGATGTACGGGCAGGGTAGGCGGCCCTAGAGCTGGTTCTGGAGGCCCAGTATGTGCCTTCCACCTCATGGTCCAAGACGGCTGCTTCAGTACCTGCCGTCATTTCCACATTCCAGCCAGTAAGGAGAAAGAGGATGAGGAGACCAGGTCTCTTTCCCTTCACAGCATGATGTGAAGGTTGGTTCCCATGACTGCCTCACCTCATTGGCCAGAGCTCAGTCATGTGACTACACTATTCACAACTGAGGCTGGATCATTTTAGACTGTAACTGGATGCCCAACTTAAAAACACGATTATCGTATAAGAAGGAGAGATGGGATATTGGCGGCAACTGTGACAATAACTATCCAAGAGGTAAGTACTCAGCAAATGCTAGTTATCACCACCACCACCACCATCCCATAACCATTGTGATTCTTGTGTCTGGTCTTAACCTATAAATTACTCCATGAATTCACGTCCTCCCTGGCCCCCTGAAGCCCGTCTTAGCTTGTGCTTTGTTCCACTACGCTGTTTGCTGCATGGCCGGGTTTGTGATGTAGCTGCAGCCTACGAGATTTCAGTGACATGGAAGTGGGTCTCACAGCTGGTGAGGGCATGGGCAGTTAGGAAGAGGGACACTGGCATGCCAAGCCTCAGCAGTCCATGGGGCGCATTCGTTCAAATACTGCAGGGGAGAGGCGCCGGGTGGAAGAGAGAGGTCTGCCTGACTATGCACTTGGGCTAAGCCATTGGTTTCATTTTTTGGTCCTCTTTCCGGGCGTGTGTTTGTGAGCTTCAGCTGGAGATGCCTTGAATCTCTGGGAGTTCACGCCTTTTTAGCATGGGTATCCAGCCTCCTGACTCACCTCTGAGGTTTCCGAAATGCAACAGGTTCAAAACCCTTGGCCCTGGGAGGCTGTCAGAGCCAGGTTTCTTTCTTTCTTTTTTTTTTTTTTAAGAGGCATTTTACTTAGACAACAAAAAACAATTAGATGTTCAGAAGCAGTATACAATGAAAGAGAAATCAACCTGTTTATCATGTATTCCCTCTTCTTTACAGCTAAAGCAAGAAAGGGAAGGCATTTTGCTTTAAGGGAAAAGTCAGAAAAATAAGTCAATATATTTTTCTTCTCCATAATAACATAAACAGTTACAAGAAATCTAACTGTAATAAGAGAAATTGGATGTTGGCTTGTACGTATTCATTAAAAAGACAACAGGCCATCATACTACAAGAGCATAACTCCATCTGCTTACATCTGATGCTCTTGTGTTTTCGCTTACAGGCTCAGCCTGTAATCCCAGCACTTTGGGAGGCCATGGAGAGTGGATAGCCTGAGCCTGCGGGCTCAAGAGCCGTTTCTTGTCGTTCAGAAGCACTTTGAATACATGAAGTGGTTCGTGCCATCGAACCTGCTTTGTGATTTAGGTGTTCTGTAGGAGTTTTGCAGGATAGAGATGGTTTGTTGAAACTTCACATGGCGTTAGGGCTTATTAAAGTGTGGGGAGGTCAGATGCCATGCTCTTGGCATGATCCCAGTGGGGCTAATTGCTTTTTTTTTTTTTTGTCTGCACCCTGGCTGGAGTGCAGTCATGGCTCATTGCAACCTTGACCTCCTGGGATCAGGCGGTCCTGCCTCAGCCCGGCGAGTAGCTGAGAAACTATAAGCATGTGCTACCACACTCAGCTACTTTTTCTGTGTTTTGTTGCCCAGACTGGTTTCAAACTCCTGGCCTCAAGCAATCATCCCACAAACCCCTGGGCTCAAGTAATCATCCCACTTTAGCCTCCCAGAGCACTGGGATTACAGGTATGAGCCACCATGCCCACCCCCCAGTGAGGATCCTTTAAGGGGCTACAACTAGCCTTTGTGTTTCTATGAACTGTGATCACCTTTGTTGTTTGCCCATTCCCTTCTCCTTTCTAAAATACTGTGTCAGAAAGTGACATGTTCTCCTAGGAGGAATCGTGTGAAGATTATGGCCTTCCTTCTTTCTACCACAATACTTGTCTTTAAGGGTTGGGTGACATGGAGACAAAAGATGGGAAAATCCTCCAAAGAAACACTGGAGTTACTATCGATTTTTTTTTCTCTCTCCCTCATCATTTTTTTCTTCCCAGTCCCTAGGGATTCTCCCTGAGAAATTTCTTGGGAATTCCTTTTCTTCATTCTGTTATTCTAGTTCAGGCCCACATATTCCTGCTAAGACTAGTGCAGTAGTCTTCTGCTTTCCCTACCTCCTGACTCCTTTCCATCCCACGCACCAATCTGGCGTAGTCACTGTCTTGGTTACAGATAGTCTGTGCTTCCCATTACTATCAGTGACATGGGTCACTCCTCCTTGGCATGGGATCTAAGGCCAGACCATTCCTATGGTTGTTTGATAGCGTATTCTTAGCAGCCAGAATAGCTGGCATTGTGGTACATACAATTTGTAACCCTCCTTTATAGTTGAGGGAGTGGAGGCTGGAGAGGGGGTGGGTGTCACTTGTCCAGTGACTCCTTACTAAAAAGCAGGGAAACCTGATTGGGTTCTGGGCTCCAGAACCGGTGCTCTCAACCTACACATCACACATCGGTCTCCTCTCTTTTTTGTTTGTTTTGTTTTTTTGAGTTGGAGTCTCACTCTGTCGCCCAGACTAGAGTGCAGTGGCTGCTCCCGGCCACCGCAGCCCTCGACCTTCTGGGCTCCGGCGATCCTTCCGCTCAGCCTTCCAAGTAGCTGGAACTACAGGCGTGCGCTACCACGCTCGGCTAATTTTTTGATTTATTGTAGAGATGAGGTCTCGCCAAGTTGCCCAGGCGGGTCTTGAACCCGCGGGCTCAGGCCATCCACTCACCTCAGCCTCCCAAAGGCGCGGGATTACAGGCTGAGCCACTGAGCCCGGCTGGTCTCCTCTCTTTCCAGCCACTTCTTCTACCTCGCACCCTGCCTTCTAGCCCCATGCGTGGCTTTTTGTGTTTGTCTTGTGGCAGAGTAGCTTAGAAGCTGCCATGTCGTGGGGTCTGAGCCTTGGCTGTTCCCTCTGCTTGGAGTACCTTCCCTCTCTTTTTTTCACTAACAAAGTTTTGCTCAAGGTCTGGTTACAGACCCCCTCCCCTTCTGTTCTATAAGCGAGCCAGAGACAGCCACTGTGTTTTGGCCTCCATGGTGTTTATTTCTTCACAGGGCACACGTGACCGTCTGATGAGGAGATAGATGCACAGGGCAGGGTGGTACGGTGCCCTCTCCAGGCCTGCCACCCTCCCAGCACCCACGAGCATCCACCAGCCCAGAATCCCTCCAAACCCATCCCAAACTCAAATGTGTACGCATCCATTGGTTTTGAAAATAGCCCAAACAAGCAGATTTTCAGCCATTGAAGGCTGCCTCCTTGGCCTACCCGCAGGACAACACCCACCATCTACCAGCCATCACTGAGGTAGAGCCCTGTGGTGAATAGACCCAAGACTGCTTACAGACCCAGGGATCCTACCAGGCTTCTGAACCACATCACTCTTGCCATTCCTCGCTCCGCCAGGAGTTCCCTTGCTCCACCCCCTTCTGGATGGTGACCCCATAAGCCTCTGGATGGCCTCGTGCTGTGTGCCGTGAGGGACTCCCCGTCATGCAGCCCTGTCCAAGTGTCATTGTGTGACTGTCGATTTTTTTTTAATTAAAAAAAATTTTTTGAAGCTGGGGTCTTGCTGTGTTGCCCAGGCTGGTCTTGAATTCCAGGGCTCAAACGATCCTCCTGCCTCAGCTTCCCAAGTCCCTGAGACTACGGGTGCTGCCACCACGCCCGGCTCCCAAATCTTTTGTCTGATCAGCCCCAGTCACTTGACCCTCAGTCCCTACACCCTCGACAGATTCCATCACTCTCTCTCGTGAGTTTCCGTCGTATTTTGAGCCTGCCTCCGGGACTGTGTTCATCACGCCATGCTGCAATTGGCGTCGACTTGACTGCCATCTCCTTGGGTTACAGAACAGGAGTTGAGGAAGCCGAGAGTCCCGGACTGGGAAGAATGGCTGGTGTAATGTATCCGTGGCCGTGCCAGGCATTCCCAGCATTCTAGATCCCTTTGTTGTTCTGTGCTTGGCCGTGTTTCCTCCTGGTTACTTTGGTACCAAGCATAAAAGCGCTGGCATTTTGTGAAGTACCTGGAAAGGGACTCGTAAAGTTCCATCTCTGCGGAGCCTGGAAACATGACCGGGTGAAATGTATTAGATGGGGAGGATTACCAGCATCTAGGACACTTTTCTTTTCTTTTTTTTTTTGAGTTGGAGTCTCACTCTGTCGCCCAGACTGGAGTGCAGTGGCCGCTCGACCTGCTGGGCTCCGGCGATCCTTCCGCCTCAGCCTTCCAAGGAGCTGGAACTACAGGCGCGCGCTACCACACCCGGCTAATTTTTTGATTTATGGTAGAGATGAGGTCTCGCCAAGTTGCCCAGGCGGGTCTCGAACCCGCGGGCTCAGGCCATCCACTCACCTCAGCCTCCCAAAGCGCGGGATTACAGGCTGAGCCACCGAGCCCGGCTTAGGACACTTTTCAAGGTCTGTTTTGATGACTGTGTGTTTCCCACCATGCCTTTGACCTGGACTTGACAACCAAAAGACGTGCAAATAGAGAAATACTTAAGTGTGAGGTCTGGTGGCATCATCAAGATTCTCCTCGACCCATTTTCTCCAAATAGTGCTGCCCTAAGACTTAATGGTGGCTTATGGGTCATCACTGCTTGCAGGGGAGAATGGATACTCCAGAGTCCATTCCAAGTGCCAGTCAGTGAGCAGTGAGAAGAAAGCTCTCAGAAATGGCCTTTGAGTCAGGGCAGGGTCAGAGTCCCCGGCAGCTTTTCTGGAATAAGTCTTCTCTGGCTGTAGTGCACGTCCTGTTTACATAAGTCTCCACTGAATTGGGCTAAGCCTGGCAAATAAAAGACATTTATTTAGAATGAAACTAAAATGTAGCCTCACTCCCAAATCCTTTCAGTGGGATTAAAGCTGCCCATACAGCCGGGCTCGGTGGCTCAGCCTGTAATCCCGC
>CAUYQG010000171.1:0-20484 GCA_963574415.1 Tarsius wallacei
CACAAGAATCAACTCTAAATTGATCAAAGACCTGAACTTAAAACCTCAAACTACAAGAACCTTAGAAAATGGAGGAGACACTGTTATGAAAATTGGACCTGGCAACCAATTCCTATTCAGAACCCTAAAGGCCAATACCTTAAGAAATAAGATAGACAAGTGGGACCTCATCAAAATAACGAGCTTCTGCAAAGCAAAAGAAACCATCAAGAGAGCAGGGAGGCAGCCCACAGAATGGGAAAAAATATTTGCCAATTGTATATCTGATAAAGGCCTAACATCTAGTATCTACAAGGAACTCAAACGCACCAAATGGAAAAAAACAAACAGCCCCATTAAAAAAGTGGGCAAAAGACATGAAATAGACACTTCTCAGAAGAAGCTATATGGGCAGCCAATAGACACATGAAAACGTGCTCAGCCTCACTCATCATCAGAGAAATGCAAATCAAAACCACACTGAGATACCACCTAACCCCAATAAGAATGGCCATCATTAATAAAACAAACAACAACAGACGCTGGCGAGGATGCGGAGAAAAAGGAACGCTTCTACACTGCTGGTGAGAATGCAAACTAGTGCAACCTCTTTGGAAAACAGTGTGACGATTTCTGAAAGAACTAGAAATTAACCTTCCAAATGACCCAGCCATTCCTCTATTGGGAATATACCCAGAGGAACTCAAATCATTCTACAAAGAAGATACCTGCACACGGATGTTTGTTGCAGCTCAATTCACAATAGCAAAAACATGAAACCAACCATGTTGCCCATCAAAGCTGGACTGGATAAAGAAAATGTGGTACATATACACAATGGGATATTATGCAGCCATAAAGAAGGACAAATATATGGACTTCGCAGCAACTTGGTTGGATTTACAGTCGATCATACTCTGTGATCTATCACAGAAACAAAGAACAGAGTACCACATGTTCTCACTCATAAGCGAACCTTGAACAATTATAATACTATAAGAAAGCTTTTGGCAGTAATGGGAAACTGTCAGGGAAGGGGGGATGGAATTTGCAGTTGAGGGAAACTGCTAGGGGAGGGAGGGGCATACCTCATCAAAAAGGATACCTGCATAATCAGTGTTTGTATACCTAACCCTGAATTGTACCCCACATCTTTATAATAAAAAAAGTAAAAACAAATAAATAAAGAAAGAAAAGAAAAAAATTCCATTTGCTTCACATTCTTAACAATATTTGGTCTTGTCTCTGTATTTTATTTTAGTCATTCTTGTGGATATCTTATATTGATTTTGATTTTCATTTCCATGATAACTAATGATATTGAACACCTTCTCATATATTTATTACCTTGGATATCATCTTTTGTAAAGTGCCTGTTTAGGTCACACTCTTTTTTTTAGACTGTAGTTTTCTTACAGATTTGCAGAAATTCATTTTACATATCAATTGTGAGTTCTTTGTTAAAATATGTATTGAATATACATCTTCCAATTTTGTCTTTTCTTCTCCCAATGACATATTTTGATGAACATAATTTAAATTTGATAGAATTTATCTTTTTTTCTTGATGAGTAATGTATTATATGTCCTGATTTTAAAATATTTGCATATATTTCAGGGGCATTAAGATATATATGTATGTTTTATTATAAATGTTTTGTTGTTTGAACTTCCATATTTAGATCAGAAGTCCCCCTGGAATTGATTTTTGTAAAAAGTACATGACAAGTTTGGTTTTTGTTTGCATAGATACCTAATTGACTCAGCTTTATTTATCAAAGTTTTTCATCACTGCCTTCTGTCATAAAACAAGTGACTGTGTTTGTTTCTAGCTTCCTTATTCTATTTGCTTATTTTATCATTTTGCCAGCGCCATGCATGTTAATAACTATTGCTTTCAATGTCTTCATGTCTGCTACTGTGAGTCTTCTAGCTTTGTTCTTCTGGAAAGCTACCTTAGATACTCTTGGTCTCTTGTATCTCCATAGAATTTTAAAAGCTACTTGTCAATTTCCAGAGGATAGAGTTGCCAGTGTTTTTACTACAGTTGCATTGAATATATAAATCACTGTGAAGGAAACTGACAGCCTTATAATACCAAGGCTTTTACTACATGACCATTGTATGTATTCAAATTAATTAGTTTTTCTTCAGTCTTTCAACAGTGATTTGTTGTTTTTGATATCAATTTCAAACATTTTTGTTTCTAGATATTTGACTTTTTTGTGTGTTTTTCAGATGGTATTATTTGTAAATTTTATATTCTATTTGTTGATGTTACATAAAATATAGTGTGTATACAGCAAACTTTCTAAAAATCACTCAACATTTTTATTAATTTGAAGGTTCTTTAACAGTTAATTAATTTGAATCTTTTAATGCACCATCATGTTGTCTGTTTTACAGATTAATTTTATTTCTTGTTTTCTAATTCTTATATTTGGCTGATTGATTTTCTTACTGCACTGTCTAAAAAATCTCATAAAAAATTGAATAGAAGTAGTGATAGTAGACTGTCCTTATTTTATTCTTGATCTTAGGGAGAAATCTATCAATATTTTAACCACTAAATATGGTGTTTACTGTAGGTTTAACTACTCTATAGAAAGATTTTCATTTATCTTTCTAAGATACTTTATTATGAAGATTGTCAAGTTTTCCAAATATCTTTTTCATCTGTAAATATGCTCATATATTTTTTACTCCATTTTCTGTTGAAATTAGGAGTTACATTGATTTTCACCTTGCAACCAACCTTAAATTCTAAAATAAAAGCAATTTGGTCTTGATGCATTCATTACCTTTGTATATATTGCTGGCTGCATTTTCTAAGATTTCTTTAAATTTTTATATATATAATCATAAGATATTTTAATATGCAGTTTTCTTGTAATCACTTCAAGTTTTAGTATCAGGTTAGCTAGTCTCAGAAATGAATTGGGAAGCATTTCCTCCTTTCTATGTTCTAGAAGAGGTGTTATTTCTTATATGTTTGATAGAATTCACATTTGAAACCATATGGTCTTCCTTGGAGAAGGTATATAAATAAGAGCTTAAATTTATTTTTAGAAAACCACAAGCTTATACTGTCTCTCTATTTTTTTTTTTATTTTGTATGTTTTTTAAAGTTTTTTTTTCCCCCCAGGACTTTGCCTAGTTACCTCAATTATCAAATGTTTTGGCTGATTTTGTTCAAAATATATCTATTGCCTTGAGGGGAGGATAAGAGTTAAATTTTTATTTTAAAATAATTATAGATTCACAGAAAATTGCAAAAATGTGCATGAAAGTCCTGTTGATTCTTACCCAGTTTCTCCCAATGGTAAAATCTTGCATATCTTTAATATAATACCAAAATCAGAAAATTAACATAGATACAATCCACAAAGGTTATTCAGTTTTTACCAGTTTTACATACACTCATTTGTTCATGAGTCTATGAGTATGTGTCTATGTATAATTCTGTGCAATTTTATCACAGGTGAAGATTGGCATAACCACCACCTCAATGTAGATGCAGAACAGTTTCATAATGCAAGACTTTCTCACGCTACCTCTTTATAACCATATCTATCCATCTCCCCCAAATTTAACTCATGGCAACCACTATCTGTTCTCCATCTTTATAATTTTATGTGAAAAAAAAATTATATAAATGGAATTATACCATGTGTAACTTTTGGAGATTGTTATTCTTTTTTGGTTTTTTGTTTTTGTTTTGTTTTTTTTGGTTTTTTGTTTTTAGATTAGAAAATATGTTGTACTTAGAAAGTGGATTAGAGAAAGAGAAAAAAGGGGGATCTACCTCCACCGGATTGGGGAGGGAGCCAGAGCTTACATAGAAGCACGGTGTGAGATTGGCTGTTTTTTACTCAGAAATCCATCCAAGTTATCCAGAGTTTGTTTCCTTTTGTCACTAAGTAATACCCTATTATAAGGAGATTCCGCAATCTGCTTACCATTCACCTATGAAAGGACATCTGAATTGCCCTCAGTTTTTAGCTATTATAAATAAAACTGCTGTGAATATTTACATATAGCTTTCCATGTGAACATAATTTTGTGTTTCTCTGAGATAAATGCCCAAGAGTGTAATCACTGAATCATTATGATGAGTGCCTGTTTAGTCTTATAATAAACTACCAAACTAGTTTCCAGATGATGACCAGAAATATATGAGTATTCTAATTTCTCTACATCTGTGTCAGCATTTGGTGTTATTATTATTTACATTTTTGTTATTTTAGCCATTCTTATAGGTACAGCTCATTGTTTCAGTTTGCATTTTTCTAGTGGCTAATAATGTTGAACATATTTTCATGTGCTTATTTGCCATCTTTACATCTTCTTTTGGTGAACTGTATGTTCATGTCTTTTGCATATTCTGCATATTTTCCAATTTGATTATTTGAATTGGTTGAACTTTTGAATTTTTAGAGTTTTTTATATATTATAAACACAAACCCTTTGTCAGATATATGATTTGTAAATATTTTCTCCAAGTGTGTAACTTATGTTTTCATATTCTTAACAGAGTTTTTGCAGGGCAAGAGCTTGAATTTTGATGATGCCCAATTTATCAATTTTTCCTTTCTAAATTGTGCTTTTGGTGTTAGATCTAGAAATGACCTAACCCTAAGTCCCATGTATTTTTCTTCTATCTTTTCTTCTAAAAGTGTTATTGTTTTACATATAAGTCCATATTCCATTGTTACTTAATGTTATAAGGTATATTTTTAAGTCAAAGTTCTTTTTTCTTTTAATTTTTGCCATGGTTGTTCAAACGGACCAGCACTATTTGTTGAAAAGTCTACTTTTTCATTCAATTGTTATTTTGTCATTATCAAAGATCATTTGGGCATATTTGTGTGGGACACTTCTGTGTTTTTATGCTGTTCCACTATCTGTGTGTCGGTCTCTTTGCCAATATCACTTGATGCTTTCTTGATTATTTCACCTCTATAGTATGTTTTAACTTCCAGCAGAATTTTTGCTCCCACTCTATTCTTTCTTTTTATTATTGCCCTAGATACTTTAGGTTGTTTGTTTTTCCATATAAACTTTAAAATACATGTATTTTGTAAATGTCTATAGGATCCATGATTATGTCTCCATTTTTATTTCGACTATTGGTAATTTGTTCCTTTTCCTTTTGCTCTTTGTTCTTTATAATAAATAAATTTATCTTATACCTACAATATTATTTACAATATATAAATATATGCTATAATAAACTAATAATTAATTATCATTATCAGTTTGTTTTATACCAGAGTTTATCAATTTCATTTGTCTTTTTGTTTTTTGGGGTTTTTTTTGTTTTTTTTGTTTTGAGTTGGAGTCTCACTCTGTCACCCAGACTGGAGTGCAGTGGCCGCTCCCGGCCACCGCAGCCTCGACTTGCTGGGCTCTGACCATCCTTCCGCCTCAGCCTTCCAGGTAGCCGGAATTACAGGCATGCGCTACCATGCCCGGCTGATTTTTGATTTATTGTAGAGATGAAGTCTCGCCAAGTTGCCCAGGCGGGTCTCGAATCCGCGGGCTCAGGCAATCCACTCACCTCAGCCTCCCAAAGCCGCGGGATTACAGGCTGAGCCACTGAGCCTGGCTCATTTGTCTTTTTGAAGAGCCAACCCTTGATTCTGTTGAATTTTTGTGTTTAACTTTTCAAAAAGTATTGATTTTATTTAATATGCATTATTTCCCTTCTTCTGCCTTCTTTTGTTTTTCTTTGCACACCATAGATAGCTTCAGTTTATGACCAGATAAGACATCTCAAATCTCTTTTCCTAATGGGACACATTATCCGGTTCCTGAGTTATCTGTGGTAGTTGCACAGCTGTCTAAGTTTTCTCTCAGCATCTCAAGCAACTCAATGCAAAACTTTCCTTGGCTCTAAAAAAAGTGAATCCCAACTTTCTTATTACTATTATTTGAAAGTTTCCACTTTTTGGTGAGTTGTGACCAGGAATATTTTCATAGCTAAGATTGTCTCCATTTTCTGGCAAGAGTCATACACACTGGGCTCGAATTTCCTTCAGGAGCTGAATTCTTAGCCATCTATGCTTACCTTTGGTCATATAGAAACCACTTGGTTTTAAGGTTCAGTACACATTTACTGTTGTGCATTTCCATTTAGACTAGTCCACTTAGATGTTTTTCATGATTTTTAACCTTTACGTATGTCTTCTTTAAATTGTCTATAATTTAATAGTCATTGCTATGTGATAGAAGGGAGCAGGGAGGAAGGTTTATGCAAACCTTCATTGTTTCTGGACCACAGGGTAGTTTTTACAGTCATACATTCTTAGAATGAAAATGAGGAGAAAAACTAATTCAAACATATTTTGAGGTTGCTCCATATAAGTGTTCCCAATCTAATATCAGACTTAGAGGAAATACTTCAGGAACACACACATACACACACACACACACACACACACACACCCTTACACAGAGAGAGAGAAAGAGAGAGAGAGAGAGAGAGAGAGAGAGAGAGAAGCTGTAGGAGCTGGGTCCTCGACAGTGCACAATACATTCTGTGTCTAACGCAGGGACTTCACTAAAGAAACATTAAAATATTGTTTGCTTTTAAAAAACTTATTAAATCTTTAACTTTGTTGATCTATATCTTACTGCTTGGTTCATTTCAAAAGAAAAAGGAAATTGGCCCCTTTAATATTCATGTTGTAAAATAGAGCTCATTCATCTAGAAGTAGTGATGCAGAATGATTGCAGTGGGAATAGCTATCAGGAAATGCAATGATATTACATTTATCCCTTTTAAAAGATAATTCAGATCTACTTGACACAATTAGGGGAGAAATGAAAGTAAGTAGAGGCTTAGAAATTCTATCAGTAAGATAAATGGTTTAAGCGAAGATCAATTAAGAGCAAGGTAGAGTGCTTAATGTTCAGAACAAGTGTCGGGAAATGGGCAAATAGATAGACTAAAGCTATGAAAATCATCAGCAAAAGCCAATAGGTTGGCAAAGATAAGCAAGCCAATATTTAGAAAAGCGAAATAGGTAGAGACAGAGTGTCGAACTGAACTATAGAATTCTTATTTCTTTTAATATTTTCCTAACTGCTTGTTTTCATTAATATGGATTAGAGAGGAGGGATAAATTCTTGTGGGAAAAGCTGAGAGCATCTGTTGAGTAAATGATGGAAGGAGGACCATGCATATATAGTTTGAAAGATAGTTTGAACTACTATTTTAGAAATACGAAATACAGAATACCAAGTTCTACAAAATATTTCTGACAGTTGAAAATATATGAAAAATTGAATTATAAAGTAAGACAATTTACTATATATAATAAAATTATTCACTGATTTATAGTGTGCTAATATCTGCATGCCTGAAGTAAGGCAGGCATTAATTCCTGTGCCATCTTTTCAGGTATCTAATCAACTTGTAGAAATCTACACAGTATAAAAGCAAAGTATTTTGGAGAAATTAAAATTCCCCCTAACTCCAAACCACTTTCGTCTTTTTCTTTATAAATTTGAGCAGAATTGATCACAGCCTTAATTTCAGGGAACATTGTGATTATTATTTGAGCAAAACCCACTAAAATTGCTTATATAATTATTACCTTGTATTTGCATATCTCAATACCATATCCATATATTATCTATTGTAAAGTGTTTAATAAGTGGCTTTGTTTGTATGTATTCTTTCAACAGATTTATGATTATATTGTGGGCATGTACCTCATAACCTTATCAATACATGAAACATTTCTATCACCCTGGAAAGGTAAATCATGCACATCTCAAGTCAATCCCACTTCTGTCCCCAAATCAACTAGTGTTCTGATATTTGCCTATTCTAGAATTTTACATAAATCAAATCATGTATTATGTATATACTTTTCTCTTTCTAAAATTTTTATTTCAAAGGTGTTGGGTACAATTCAGGGTTAGGTATACAAATGTTCATTATGCAGGTACCCTTGTTGATGAGGTGTGCCCCTCCTCCGCTGGCAGTTTCCCACTACTGCCAATCCCTTTCTCTCTTTCTTTCTTTCTTTCTTTCTTTTTTTTTTATTTTTCGAGTTTGAGTCTCACTCCATAGCCCAGGCTGGAGTGCAGTGGCACACTCACGGCCACCCCAGCGTCAACCTGCTGGGCTCTGGTGATCCTTCCACCTCAGCCTTCCAAGTAGCTGGAACTACAGGCGCGCGCTACCACGCCCGGCTAATTGCCAATGCCTTTCTTATATATACTTTTCACTTCTTGCTTCTTTCAGTCAGTATATCTGTGCTATTCATCTGTGTTGAGATTGTATTAGTAGTTCCTCCTTTTTATTTGTGAGTTATATTCTACTTTAATATTGATTTCACTGTATCATCATTTCCATTTTATACAGTTTGCTTATTCCTTTTCTTGCTGATGCATCTGGGCTCTTTCCAGGTTTTGGACTATAAAAATTATTACACAAAGCTTTTTGTGGCGATGCAATTTTATATCTCTTGAGTAAGTACTTAGAAATGAAAATTGTTGGGTCACAGGATGGTAGGAATACATGTGATTATATAAACAATCACAAAATATTTTGGTTTTATAACATTGTGTATTCCAATGGGAAAGTATGAGAATTACCCTTTCTCCACATTCCTGCCAGCAAGGGTATAGCATTAGTCTTTTTAATTTTAGATATTTTAGACAATGTGAAGTGGTATCTCATTGTCTTAATTTAATTTTATAGCATATGAAAAGTTTTATATGTTTTTAATGTACTTATCAGCTAATTCTAGCAACTCTATAAATTTTGAGTCAATTGGTTAATCTCCTCATATGGAATTATTTTTCTGGCTTTATTTTTCATGCCTGGTAATTGTTAAATTGAATATAAGACACTATGAATATTACCTTATTGATTGCTGGATATTTTTATTTCTATAAATATTCTTGCTCTATTTTCTGAACTGTAATTTAATTTACTTGGAAATCATTTGATCCTCTTAGGTGTTTCTTTTATGACTTTTTAGTAAGTCTGCAGCAGTGCTCAGTGTAGGGTTAATGATTACTCACTACTGAGACAAGATATTCTTAGTAGTCCACTAAATGTCCTGTGAATTAGGAGCCTTTCAGTCTAACTATTGTGAATAGGCACTATTCCCAGCTCTGTGTGAATGCTTGGGGACTAATCGTTCTAATTATTTCAGATGGTTTGTTTACCCAGGCTGAGCTGTTTTCCCTAATGTATGCACTGATAATATTCAGGTGAATACTTAAAGTGGATTCTGCACAGATATCTGGAGTTCTCTCTATGGGCAGTTCCCTCTTTGGCTAGTGTTTGGATTCTTTTTTTTTTTTTTTTTAACCCACATCATAGTGACCACAGAGTAGCCATAAACCATCCATTTTATGTTGGGGAAAAAAACAAAACAAAGAACCTCCCATTCTCCACTACCTTCTCATGATATATAGTCCTCTTTTGCTTTGGACTAATTCCTTCCCTAAAACAATGACTTATCTACCCTTTGAAGATATAGGGATTTGTGTGTGTGTGTGTGTGTGTGTGTACTTAGATGTTGTATTGTATTTTTTTTTTTTTTTTACTATTTTGATCTTGGTTTAAAATAGTCACCTTTCTCTCTCTCACCTTGGGACACTTATAAGGTTGGATTCAGGGAAGGGATGTAGTATCAAATACTAATTCAACATCACATCATAAAAAAGTCTGATTTTAATGACAAAATATTTGCACCTACCATACTGGATTGTTATTAGATCAGCAGACACTCTTGCTGTGATCCTGCCTGTTGTGCCTTTCACAATGTACCTTTCCTTTAATAAATCTACCTCTCTTGATTCATGAAAAAAAGATGATTATTGGATAAAATCCTTATTGCCATTGGAACAATAATAAACCTCAGGTACATATGTAAAATATTGCTCTGATCCTAATTATTTTTGTTTCTTTAATTTTCTGTTTAACAGAAGTTCAGTAACTAAAATCATCTTTATTTATAAACAGGGCAAGTCTAGAATATGTTGATACGCTTAAAAATGATGGCTGCTATGTTAAAAGAAAATGCCCTTTTAATGTGCCAGTGGGAAAGTTAATTTCTAAAATGCAGGCTAAATAAATGTACAAGGAACTTGTCTTTCACAGATATGATGGCATTTTGAAGTTTTTCATATTCATAAAAGCCTACGTATTATTTTATTTACTTTAAGCCCATTTCTTGATCATTGAATTATTTCAAATTAGAATATATAGTTAGTGGCATAAAACACTTTTAAAACTAAGGATCTTAAAAATATTTCTCCAAATATCCATTTTAAATACCTATGAAAAGTTATTTTTATGTATCTTTCTAAGTACATTTATTTTATTTTTCTGAGAAAAAATTGTATATTTTAAAGTTTTCACAAGCACCAAGATTTAACTAGGAACTTTTCTCTAAAACATTCAAGTAGCCTTACTCCTGTAGATTTAACTTTTTAAAATGTCCTACTAGTTGAATGAATGCAATGAGATATATTCTATTTTGTTTTCTTTTTTATATACTATTTAGAGTTTTGAACTTTTCATCTAGCAACATTCTGCCTGGCTGCCTCTTTGGTTATAAATCAGATCCCCTCAGATCTAGCATTGCTCCAACAAGGCCTTGAGAGCACTCATAGGTACATTTCTCACTGAATTGCACTCCAGCGTCCTGACAGAACAAAACACCGGCAAGTGCATCATAAATTTCCATAAAGAAATAACTTTAGCAATAAAGCCTATTTAAGGATAAGAAAGAAGAGAATAACAGAGCAAACTAAATAAACATCATCACATATAGCACATTAGATGACATTTTTACAGCAACATATAAAAAATAACTTTATAGAATCTTGATAGGAACTTACAGCAAAACTTTCTTCCAAGAGCATAAAACCATCTTAATATCATGAAAATCTGTTGCAGTTCTTCTCAGGAAAGTTATTTTTGAGGAACATTGTAGGTCTGTTTTAATATGGATGTAAATATTGAATTATGCACATTGTACAGAATCAGCAGCTCATAATCAATGTAAGGAAATTAATTAATAGGTAATGATTAAGCCATTGATTAAATTTATTTGCAGAACAATTTTATTAAGTCCATATAACATTCTGATGTACATGACTGAACATGTAAAATTAATAGAATTAAATTAAAATGTACTTTTTTTGTAATAAAGGTAAGTAGGAAAAATATAAACATTCAATATAAATTTTATTCACTGAAACAAAAGACAAAATAATTCTTTTATGGAATATACTTCCTGATGAGAAAAATATATATAAGCTGGATATTCTTATTTATGTAATAAATGTATCATCATTATGGAGAGATATTGAAGAAACTGCAGAAGACAAAAGCAAAATGAAAACTGGAACTGAGAAACAAAGCAAGTGCTTCAAATACATCTTTCATTCTGAAAATTTCTGCCAAATTTGGGGAGACTAAAGTTTCCCCTCCCCTTAGGACTGTATGGGCTAGAAAGAATACAGTTTTTAGTGTGTCATGAGTAGTTTAATATGATATGACTGATTAATCTGGCACCCCCATGTGCCATACTTTCCACGAAAGAATGAATGAAAATGAACCCATTATACAGAAAAGACAGCAAAAATACTTATCCATTTTAAACTTGGAACTGAATGAAAAGAAAATCTCCCATAAGAATTTGTAACCACAAACTGAATATCACATGGATTTTTGCTTGAATTTATGCTACTCACATGTTCGGGAGTAAAACTTGGAGCAGAAAATTTAATTTTAAGTGTGGCTAGGTTTGTAGTGCTTCCTGATGGATGACAGAGGAAATTCTAATCATCCCTTGGGAAGTGCAACACCAGCTCAGGAATCAAAAACTTCCTACATATAAAGTTCCAAGATAAATGAGCAGTTTAGAGTTAAAAATCATAAAAGAAACAGAGCACTGTGAAAACTATGACAAAAAGAAAGGAAAAATGACAGAAGACCCACAAAGAATTTAATTATGAGAATTATCAGAAATCTAAAGAAAAGAAAGAAAACTAGGAACAGAAGCTTATAGAAAGCAAATAAGATTTGGGAAAGAATACTAAAATTGAATTAATAAAAAGACTTGAAATGTAATATTTAAAATCTAGATTGAACAACAATGAAACACAGCTTAGTTCATGAATTAGTGGATAGTCTTAAAGAAAAGATGTGTAGCAGTAATGATTTTTTAAAAAGTAAGAATCAGCATTATAAAGATGGACTTCCACTTTACAGTCTGGCAGGTAAGGAGCTCAGAAGTCATCAGTTGATCCTACCAGCAAGCAAAAAGCTGAACAGACTAAAAAATCAACTCTTCTTAGGTCTGTCAGAGAAGTAATTTCAAGAGCAAACCACTGCCTTTAAAACTGGACAGACAGGTGAATACGGGGAATTACACCTTACTAGAGCAAAGGCCTACCAGCTGAAACCTCCATGGTGACCAGCACTGGTAAGAAAACATGAATTTCAGTTGGTGAATTGTTAAAGGTCCTGTGTGGGCAATTCTGAGAGTAAAAAATTCCAGGCAGATCCAGTTAAAGGTGTGCCCCTACACATTTGTGAACTACACCTCCTGGAGCTAAGCCAGATTTACACAGTGAATATTAGGGGGAAAAATCTCCGTATACTTCTTGCAAGGAGAGGAGAAAAGTAATCATTTTGTCTCCCTACCCAGAGAAGTGAAAGACCTTTTCAACAAAAACTGCAAAACATTGTTCAAAGAAATCAAAGAGGACACAAACAAATGGAAAAATATCCCATGCTCATGGATTGGAAGAATCAACACTGTTAAGATGTCCATCCTACCCAAGGCAATCTACAGATTTAGCACAATACCCATTAAACTGCCAGCATCATTCTTCTCAGACCTGGAAATGGCAATACAGAAATTCATATGAAAACATACATGACCACTAATAGCCAAAACAATCCTTAGCAAAAAAAACCAAAGTGGGAATAAATCACACTTCCAGACTTTAAACTTTACCATGAGGCAACAATAATCAAAACAGCCTGATATTGGTACAAGACCAGTGGAACAGGATCGAGATTCCAGAAGCAAAATCTCAATTTCTCAACCAACTCACCTTCAAAAAGCCTCCAACAACAACCACTAGGGAGAAAAGAACATATTCAGTAAATGGTGGTGGGAATACTGGCTGATCACATGCAGATTAAAACAAACCCCCTATCTATCACTATACACAAAAAATCAACTCTAAATGGATCAAAGACATAAATGTAAAACCTCAAACTATATGAACCTTAGAAAATGCAGGAAATTGGAACCGGCAACCAGTTTCTGATCAAAACCCCAAGTGCCATAAGAGATAAGATAGCCAAGTGGGACCTCATCAAACTGAAAAGTTTCTGCAAAACCAAAGAAACCCTCAAGAGAGTGGAAGACAACCCACAGAATGGAAAAAAATATTTGCCAACTGTATATCTGACAAAGGTCTAATATCTGGGATCTACAAGGAACTCAAATGTGCCAAAAGGAAAAAAAACAAACAGTCCCATTACAAAGTAGGCAAAAGATATGAATAGACACTCCTCAAAAGAAGACATACGGCAGCCAACAAATACATTCAAAAATGCTCAGCCTCACTTATTATCAAAGGAATGCAAATCAAAACCACACTGAGATACCGCCTAACTCCAGTCATGATGGCCATCAACAATAACTCAAAAAGCAGCAGATGCTAGAGAGGATGTGGGGGAAAGGGAACACTTTCACACTGTTGGTGGGAGTATAAACGAATACAATCTCTGTGGAAAACAGTTTGACAATTCCTAGGAGATCTAAAAATCAACCTTCAATACGACCCACAATCCCCCTTTTGGGAATATAGCCACAGGAACTCAAATCACTCTTTGAAAAAGACACCTGCACATGCATGTTTATTGCAGCATTATTCACAATAGCAAAAACATGGCACTAACAGGGCTGCCCATCAAAAGAGGACTGGATAAAAAAAATGTGGTACATATATACATGATGGAGTATTACACAGCCATAAATGAGGACACAATTATGAACTTTACAGCAACCTGTATGGATTTAGAGTCTATAATATTGAGTGATCTATCACAGAAGCAAAGAACTGAGTACCACATGTACTCAACTCGTAAGTGGACCTTGAATAATTATCATACTACTATAAGAAAGGTATTGGCAGTAGTGAGAAACTGCCAGGAGAGAGTGGGAGGGGCACACCTCATCAACAAGGGTACCTGCATAATGACCATTAGTATGCCTGACCCTGAGGTGTACCCCACATTTTTTAAAGAAAATAAAAAATTTATATCAAACCAAAAAAGTAATCATTTAAAAATATACCCAAGTATTCTATTCTTCTTAATAAAGCCAGCCTCCAAAAGAATCTATTTTTCCAAAGCCTAAACTACTATTTCATTTTTCAGGGTATAACCAACCTGACAGAAGGAAAATACCCATCTCCAACCTGCTTTAGGTTTCCACATGGGAGAAGAAAACTACTCAAATTCAGCACTATATAGCCATCCTGTCTCACCTGGGGGAGAGTCCAAGGGAGAAGTAATAAGCACATGTGAAGTTCACAATCTAGAGGTATAAGATCTTTAAAAATTGAGGCCTGATCATAGGACTATAAGATATTTTTCCTCTGCCCACACCTTATCACCACATTACCAAAGGCCTATTTAACATAGTTCCTATTACTCAGTACATTATGTCCAAATATCAAGAAAAAAATTACAAGATATACTAAAAAGCAAAAATACAGTTTGGAGAGATACAACAAGTATAACGACCAGAGTCAGATGTGGGAGAGATGTTGGAATTATCAGATTGGAAATTTTAAACAACTATGATACTTATACTTAATAATATATATACCTATGATAATTATAGCTAAAGGCTCTGATGGATAAAGTAGACTGCATGTCAGAACAATTGAGCAATATAAGCAGAAGTTCTAAAAAAAATAAAAAATAAATACTAGAGATCAGAAACACTGTATGAAAATGAAGAATGCCTTTGATAAGTTTTTTTCTGGACTGACCACACCTGTGGAAAAAAATTTCTGAACTTGGGGATACTCAATGGAAACTTCAAATGCTGAAAAGCAAAGAGAAAAAAAGGCTGAAAATAAACAACAGAATATTCAAGAACTGTAGAAGAACTACAAAAGGTATAATACATGCATACTGGAAAGAAAGAGGCTAAGAGAGAGAAAGGAACAGAAGAAATATTTGAAGCAATAATAACTGACAATTTTTCCCAGACTAAGGTCAAATACCAAACCACAGATCCAGAAAGCTCAAAGAATATCAAGCAGGATAAATGAACAGGAAATCAAAAACAAAAATATCTACACATAGGCATACCATAAACTGCAGAACATCAAAGATTTTTTTTTTAATCTTGAAAGAAGAGGAAACAAAACACCTTACTTAAATAGTAACAAAGATAAGAATCATATGTGACTGCTTCTCAGAAATCATACAGGCAAGAAGAGAATGGAATGAAATATTTTATGTACCATGAGAAAAAAGTCACCAACCTAGAATTCTGTACCCTGCAATATTATTGTTCAAAAGCAAAAGAGAAGTAAGACTTCCTTGGACAAATGAAATGTGAAAAAATTTGTTGTCAGTGGACCTGCCTTACACATACACACACACATATATGTGTGTGTGTGTGTTTATATATGTATATAAACATATATAGATGTGTGTGCACTCATGTGCATATTTGCATATAAATAAATGACAGCAATAATACAGGAAATTAGGATTATTTTGTAATTATAAGGTACACACTACCTATGAAGCAACATAGTATTATTTGAAAGTGGTCTTGGATGGTGGTAGACATATTTTCTCAACTCTACGATAGTCATCTTAAAAAGTCTAGGGCTCAGTCTGTAACCCCAGCACTTTGGGAGGCAGAAGCAAGTGGACTGTCTGAGCCCACGGATTCGAGACCAGCCCGGGAAACTTGCAAGACCTTGTCTCTACAATAAATTTTTTAAAAAATTAGCCAGGCATGGTGGTGCATACCTGTAGTTCCAGCTACTTGGACGGCTGAGGTGGAAGGATCACTGGAGCCCAGCAGGTCGATGCTGGGGTGGCCGGGAGCATGCCACTGTACTCCAGCATGGGTGATGGAGTGTGACACCAGCTCAAAAAAAAAGGGAAAAAAAGATAGTATGCTAAGAAAGTAGAGAAAATGGTATTATAAAATGCTCAATTAAAAGCCCAAAAGGCAGAAAAAGAATGGAAGAGAAAAACAGGAATAAAGGAAAGGATAGCAGACAGAAAGCAGTAGCAAATATGGAACATGTTAATCCAATTATATCAGTAATCACTTTAAACATCAATGGTCTAAATATATCAATTAAAATATGGAGCTTGTCAGAGTGAATCAAAAAACAAGACTCAACTACATGTTGGTTACAAGAAACACACTTTAAATATAAATTCACATATATATTAAAAGTAAATGGACGGAGAAAGAGATATCATGCTAACATTGGTCAAAATAAAGCAGAAGTAGCTATATTAATTTCTAATGGAGCATACTTCAATGAACAAAAAAGTTATCAGTAATGAAGTAGGTTTCTTAGTCAATCAATTTTGTGCTACTATAACAGAATACTAGAGACTGGGCAACTTATAATGAACAGAAATTTGTTGACTCACAGTTCTTGAAGCTGGGCAGTCTAAAATCAAAATGCCAGTATCTGGCAAGGGCCTTATTACTGCATCCCCACATGGCAGAAGGACAAAGAGAGAGCAAAGAGAGAAAAGAAGGCATGAACTCACTCTTACAAGAATGGCATTCATCCATTTATGAGGGAAAAGTTCTCATGACCTAAATACCTCTTAAGTGTCCTACCTCCCGATACCATTACAACAGCAATCAAATTTCAGCATGGGTTTTGGAGAAAACAAACAAGCATTCAGATTGTAGCAGAAGGGCATTATATAATGATAGAGGTCAATATTCCAAGAAGACATAACAATTCTTTGAGTGTGTACACCTAACAGCAGAGCATCAAAATATATAAGGCAAAACAGATAGAACTGCAAAAAGAATAGATAAATCCACTATATTTGGAAAATTCAACACTCTTCCATCACAGATGGACAGATCCAGCATGCTGAAAATCAGTAAGAACACAAGTAAAATCAACAATACCTGATATAATTGGTATCTATTGACTACCTCCTTCAGCAACAGTAGAATATGTAGTCTTCTCACATTTACAGGAAACATTCACCAAGATAGACCACATTCTGGATATAAAGCAGAAACAAAAGAATAGAAATAATACAATAGCTACTCTCAAACAACAATACAACTAAAGTAGAAATCAGTAACAGAAAGATAGTAGAAAAATCTCAAAACAGTTGGCTGAAGCAGCATATTCTAAATAAAAGTAATCAAAAAAGAAATCTCAGAAGAAACTAAAAACTATCTTAACAAAATAAAAATGCAACTTACCAAAATTTATGATATGTAGTTAAAACAGTGCTTGGGGAAGATTTATAGCATTAAATGCATAAATTAGAAAAGAACAGACAACTGAAATCAATAATCTAAGCTTCCACCTTAGGAAATTGAAAAAACAAATATCACATTAATTCCAAAGTAAGTTGAAGAAAAAAATTATAAAAATTTGAACAGAAATCAATGAAATTGAAAATAAGAAATCAATAGTGAAAACAAAACAAAAAGCAGTTCTTTGAAAAAAATCAGATTGATAAGCCTCTAGTCAGACTAACAAAGAAAAAAAGACAGAAGACACAAATTACTAAGATTATAAATAAATGAGGGGACAGTACTAAAATATCCATAGATATTTAAAGAATGTTAAAGGAATATTGTGAACAACTCTATGCCTAAAATTTGATAAAGTAGATGAAATGGATCAATTCCTTGAAAGACACAATCTGTCAAAACTTACACAAGAAGAAATAGACAATCTGAATAGGCTTATAACAATTAAAGAAATAAAATAAATAATAATCCCCCCCACACACACATAGACAAATCAATAGTTCCAAATAGATTCATAAGTGAATTCTACCAAGAATTTAAGGAAGAAATTATATCAGTTCTTTACAGTCTTTTCCAGAAGATATACTTCCTAATTCATTCTATGAGGCCAGCATTACTCTAATACTAAAACAAGACAAAGACATTACAAGAAAAGAAAGCTACGGACCAATAACTCTGATGAATATATATGCAAAAATTCTCCACAAAATATTAGCAAATTGAATTCAGCAATGTATTTTTTAAAAATTTAGCACCACCATCTGGGATTTATACCAGGGATGTAAGGCTACTTTGACTTTCAAAAATCAATTAATGCAATCCATCAAAAGTTAAAGAAGAAAAATTTCATGATCATCTCAACTGATGCAAAAAAAGCATTTGACAAAACCCAATAATGATTTTATTTTTTGAGTTGGGGTCTCACCCTGTTGCCCATGTTGGAGTGCAATGGCACACTCATGGCCACCCCAGCATCACCCACTGCGCTCCGGCAATCCTTCCACTCAGCCTTCCAAGTAGCTGGGACTACAGGTGCATGCTACCATGCCCAGCTAATATTTTATTTATTGTAGAGATGAGGTCTTGCCACGTTGCCTGGGTTGGTCTCAAACCCACAGACTGATGTAATCCTCCCAAAGTGCTGGGATTACAGGCTGAGCCACCAAGCCTGGCCCATTAGTGTTTTAACAAACAAAATTGTCAACAAACTAGAAATGGAGGGATAGCTCCTCAACTTGATAGAGTCTATTAAAAAAAATCCAAAAAAACAACAAAAAGGCCTGTAGCTAACACCATACTTAATGTTAAAAAATCTATTAGCAGTAGGACTTTGGGCAAGATGGCGATGGGGCAGCTTCATCTGTGAGACCCTCCATGAAAGAGAATACACATAAAGACTCTAGCTCTCTCCCATGGGCTGCAGCTCCCATCTTCAGCAGCCTGATCTTCACAGGGAGCTCAGCCGATGTTGCCGCTCAAACATCATGGCAGTTTGGGCTGCCGCTGCAGCCACGGATGCTGCTGCTGCAGCCATCATCCCGCCCATGCCTGAGGCGACCCATGACTTCAGACCATGAAGCCTCGGCAAGCATGATCTACTGAGATGGCCGCCGCTGCCACTGCCTCTGCCACCGCCACGTCACACCCCTCACCCAGAGCCAGGCTCACGGAACTCATTCCTTGTACTGGGAGGTGGCTGCCACCACCACCTCTATCATTGTCTGCTCTGTCCAGTCCTGGGTGCCCTCCAACTTCTGCCCTGCTTAAAGATCAACTGGAGCAGTGAGATAGCTCTACCTGCTGGGGATCCAAGGTAACATCAAAAGGGGAATGACAGAAGCTTTTCCCCCTTCATAAATAGACAAGGCCAGATCTGAGTGATAGACTGAGCAGGGAGCCCAGATCTGAACTGCCCTTCACCACAGGCCAGGAGCAACTGTCCCTAACTGTGATCAAATCTACCAGCCTGCAAAGACAGCTAGAAATCAGAGTTGAAAGGACATTGGACTTAAAGGAAAAGTCTCAGAGCATGCTTGGTTGGTTCTGTTAGTTTACTGACTTTAATCTATTACTTTTGTTTTGTTCTTTTTTTTTTCTCTGTAAACCCCATCTTTATATAGAGTAATAGCACACCAATAAGGAGGTTGGTTAGCTTGTACATTAGCATCATTGTATGTTTTAGTTTTTTCGTATGGTTGTTGGTTAGCTTGTAGTCGTGGTTTAATGATCTTATCTGTTTCAGTCTTTGTGTCTCTCTTTATTTGTTGGTACAGTCATCTGTTTTCCCTCTTACTCCTCCCTCTATCCGCCCCCCTCTTACCCCCACTGCCTTGCAATCTGTCCATGCAGTGGGGTTGTAGGTTTACTCCCTGAAATAAAATGAGGCTAACAGAGGGAAGAGAATGGAGCAGGCAGTGGGGGCAAGAGGGGGGTGGAGAGAGAGAGGAGTAAGGAGGAAAACAGAAGAAAGAATCTCAGAGCTCAAAGACCAAAACACAGAACTAACCCAAACTGTCAAAAACATAGAAAATAAACTTAAAAAGACAGAACAAAAGCTTCAAGAGATGAACAATTACTTCAAGAGAAAAAAACCTAAGAGTAATTGGACTTCCTGAGGCAGAGAGAGAGTCAGAGGCCAATTGGAACAAACGTTTCATGAAATCATTCAAGGAAACTTCCCTCAACTCATCAGTGATGCAAAAATACAAACACAGGAGATTCAGAGATCCCCTGCAAGACAACAAATGAGAAGACCAACTCCCAGACACACAATAATTCGCCTAAACAAAGTAGGTATAAAAGAAAATATCCTAAAGGCAACAAGAGAAAAAGGTCAGACTACCTACCAGGGAAGACCAATTACAATAGCAGCAGATTTATATACAGAAACCCTCCAGGCTAGGAGGGTTTGGAGCCCTATCTTCAAAGTTCTGAAAGATAAACC